>WOGN01000079.1:0-34043 GCA_015342105.1 Leptinotarsa texana | reverse complement strand
CGATTTTCCACATTTTCATGTTAACGCCGGAAACTCGAGGTGTTAAATTTTCGTTGGACCACACTGTATATCAACGGCCTCACTTGAGTCAAGATATCTGCTAAATTTACTCTCTTTGCAGATGATATCACCGTAATATGGAAAGGCATGACGACCGGGGAATTATATGAAATAATTGCTACAGACTTGAAAATTGAGAAAGAGTTGTGCAATGCGAAAAAAATATTTTTCAACATAGAAAAAAACACACTTATTATTCTTCGGATGCTTGATTAATTAACCTACGTTAGGCAAAGATGTTATCGAAAATAAAGATTGCGTAGAGAAAATCTTTAATTTGATGATAATATTATACAACTTAAAAGCAAGATATCTTCTGGTTACTATGCAGTGAGAGTAATTTCTTTGAACTGGGACCTGCTGCTACTGCCAAAATGGCATATGACGCGCTTTTAGATTCTCATCTACGTTATGAAATACCTTTTTGGGAATGTGTAACTCAACAATTCTCAATGAATTGCTCATTTCACAAAAAGGACCATTTTACAAAAAGGACCATTAGGTAGAAATATGAAATCAAACTCCGTGAGTCTTTCAGGAATATTTTCACAAGTAACAAAATACTAACGGTTAGAGCAGCATTGATTCTAGAGTCGATCTGTTTGGTAAATGAACATAAATCAAAATTTGCCTCAACTCCTGATTTTGAACAATTTGAAAAACAACAACGAACAATGAAAAAATCTTGAGTATCAACGCTGAAGTTCTCAACGGTAGATTGCCCGTTTACTGAATTCATTGACGGGACTATGGCTGATTCGGAGTTTTCCACCTGCCTCAGTAGTTTAGTACAGACATCCCGAGCGGGTAAAAGCAAATTTGAGATTTCTGTGATAATCACATTATCGCGTGAAATGCGGGAAACTCGTCTATTCCCGAGAAAATTGAAACTGGGATATCCTTGGTGTGAAGACAAATTTAATTTTTCTACTCTGAGGGCGGAAATATGGAAATACTTACCGTTATTACTGATCTCCGCGAAAACGGAAGACTGGGGACTCGAGTTTGTTATGAAATGTTTCGGAAGAGAAAATGTGGAATGATTCTTATAGTCTATTCCTGTGTTAATTAAAAGTATGTTGTTCAGGATTTCAATAAGTTTTAAGGCATTCTCGACCACAGGCACAAACAAAATTGCTTGTTAACTTTTGACAATGAATAGTACTACTTTGTTCGAAATAATATTAGAAGTAAAATTTGCTTTAACTCAGCTGACAACTGGGATAAATTACTGATTACCGCAAAAACTGACAGAGATTTGAAGAAAATTCAACTAATGAACTCTTTTCCGTGACTTAATGCCTACTTCACCTGATTCCTGATTCGCATCAAATCTAAAGCTTCTAAAATCGATCAATCAACATCAAAAAGATTTCTGAATGGATTCAAGTCTAGTCATCTGTATTTGTCACCATAACCAAAACGTGAAGTATCATTATCTCGCTATTTATGAATTAAGATCCGTCTGACTTGCCTTTTCTGTACTGTATGAGCCTGCGCTCTGCAACGTTGGAGGCTTATGGAATTCTTTTCCTCATTTGTTCATAGTACTCATTTCACTGAGCTTGTTCTCTGCAATGATTGTTGAATATTCGTGATATTATTCAGAACATCATTAAGTTTGACATAGAATTGCTTGCCTCCTAGAAGTTAGTGCCTAATATTTTGATAACATCACCTGTTTGTCCCTTTCTTGCATTGTCTGCAGCTGAGGTATCCAAAATACATTTCAGTACTGGGGAATTATTATTTTCTACTTGGACATTCAGTAAAATACCTGCATTCTTGAATCTATTCATATCTGAATATTCTAAAAGATTGACTCGCAAACTTTTTTTATGGATGTCACACGTCATATTCATGATTGAACTCGTATCTTTCGATCAAACGATGGCTTGCACTACTCCTATGTTCTTTAATTCTTTGATAGAAGTTATCTCCGCTTGGTCAATATAAAGTTTTGGACGAAAACCCTTAGGTCAACTCATATACTCCTGATTTATCCAACACTGAAGTTTTGCCTTTATTGTCTTCAATAAATTTACTCAAACTATTTTTCGTTCTGTAAGCCAGGCCTAAGTTTTTTTACCAAAATAGGACAATTTTCTACGGCGGACGTTATAGTTTTTTGAATTTGGGTAGATCTCGATTGTGGCTTGTTTCTGAAGTTTTTGGAAAATAATGAAGTCGATAACATCTACCTCATAACCGTTGTTCACAGCGATTTGTTTGAAGAAACACAGCCCTCTGTGGAAATTACTTTCCGGCAGTGGAATATTCAATAGTATGTGAAGCATACTAATTATTGTAGCTACTTCGTTTCTTATATATGGTCCTTATATATGGTATCATCAATTTTCTGATCTGGTCCAGAACCAGCCTTGGGGCATAAAAAACCTATGTGTTTCAATTTATTTCAAGTTTTCACTTGAATTTTTCTGCCATTGATGAAATTATCTATGTACAAAAAAAGTTTTAGCGTCTATATTATGAATACGAAAAATTTGATTTATATGCAGACACATTTTTCCATTCACTTTTTCTTTCTAAGTTTCGAGTTTTTGAGTTTCGAATAATTGAAAAAATTCACAAACTATTCATTGAATGAATCGAATTGAACCGAACTGATGTTTTCAATAGGAATATGTTTCTTGATTTCTATAGATTCCAATATATTCCGTTTCAGACTTTTTGGTTGAATGTGAAGAATTTTCGTATTTTGTGTGAAATTGTGTTTTCTATGAGATGACTGGCATAGATGAAATCTTGTTTATTCAGTCTGTAACTTCTTCAATTCTCCAGTTGAAACTGCGGCCAGTCTGGCCTATATATAACGCAATGCAGTATTCGCAGTCTTCGCGAATGAATTTACACATATTTGAAGCCGAAACTACAGAACACTAAACATACTTTCACGAAAAAACTAATCGACCTATTTAATGATACTCTTTGAGATGAACAAAGCAGATTTTGTGAAAATTTGTGCATTCTTCGAAATCTCGCATATTTTCGATCTGTAAGAAAAAGATATGTACATTTTCATCGAACATATTTTTCAAAACTATTAATATTCCCTACATAATTGAAGTTGAAGAAAAAATTGTAACTTTCTTGTTTGTACGCTTTTCTTGAGGAAACACCGCCAAAATATAATTTGTAAAATATTTTTAGAAATGATAAGATTTCAATTAGTTGACATTCTATAAATATTGCATTTCAGATTGATATACCAACTGTATTGAGGTATAATAAATAACAGAATTCCATAGTCAAACAAACACAGATATTAGTATTTTTGAAGTAACAATCGCTTCTGGGGACTATCTTCAACACAAGCATGGATCTATCTTGTCAAGAGGTTTCCAAACCATAAAAATAAAAATGGGAGGTGAAATGATTGAAAATCCCTTTGAGTTGGCAACACTTTTCAACAACTTTTTTGTTACTGCTCCAAATGATCTGGTTTCTCAATTAGACAAAAAAGCATAGAACCAACTGAAAATACAGATTTTCAATCTCAATTCTATTTTTCTGAGGACATTTCAGGAAAATGAGTTATTCAGCATATTAAAAAATAGACTAAAAAATAAATGTTCGACTGGTCCAGATGAAGTTCACCCTTTTTTATTGAAAAAAGTTATCAAATCGATAATAACACCTCTCACTTTCATGGTGAATTTTTCTTACTCTGATGGTGCTTTCCCAAAAGGACCAAAATGCGGGAAAGTGATTCTAGTTCACAAAAAAAAATAATCGAAATAATTTGGAAAATTACAAACCAGTAATGATACCTTACAGTATTCGAATACTTTTTTCAGGACCCTCTTATAACATTTATTGAAAAATTTAAAATTATAACCGAAAACCAACATGGTTTCCGAGAAACAAAGTCGACGATAACGGCTTTAGTTTCCTTTTATAACACAGTGGTAGAACATATTGTGAAAGTCCAGTATTTTGTGACTTGAGCAGGGCTCTCGATTGTGTGAACCACGCTAAGTTACTAGCAAAACTGGAAAGATTTGGAATTAGAGGAGTAGGGAATACTTGGATATCAACCTTCATACAAAATCCTACATATTGTGTTAGTATAGCCCAAAACAATGGCAGCAAGACTCAGAAGGTCAACTCACAACTGAGAACTATTGAGAGAGGTGTTCCTTAGTGGTCAATATTAGGCCCAGTGCTATTTATATTATATGTGAAAGATGTATATCGAAATATCAACTCACGCAAGTAAACTGTATTTGCAGATGATTTTTCACTGACAATATCAGCTCCTACAATATCGGAAATAGACAAGGTGGACACTGATGTAATGAAAAAAATTACTAACTATTTCAGTGAAAACGACTTGTAATTGAATGTTGATTAGACAACGTTACATAGATTTGTTAACAAATAGAAACCATGTAACACAATAGAATTCGAAGTGAATGACAGGCCTGTATCGAGCTTTATTGAAGGAACGATGAAATTTCCAGGGCTTTATACTGATAAGCACCTTGACTGAAATTCACTGATATTCACTAGACAGTTTTACAAAAACGCAACACGTGTTTCTCCATACAATGGCTTCATCGGGCGTGTCCTAATCTCAATCTTAATTAAAACATGCCCGAGGAAGCCAATGAATGGCAAAACACTTGTTGCGTTTTTGTAAAATTGTCTAGTGAAAATCTCACAATAAAATGTTAATAATTCTTTTTTCCGCTAATATAGACTCCCAACTTATATATGAAATTTTATTGTGGGGTATGTCAACTAGGTGTTTGAGGTGTTTATAGCACAAAAAAGATTGTTCGCTGCATGGCAGGGGTGTCCAGCTCTCATTCATATACACAATTGTTTCCAAATTTAGGTATATTGACAACACCATGTAATTATATATATGAAGCATGTATGCATGTTTTCCGAAACAAAAATAAATTCACACTTAATGATAACGTGCACAATTATCTAACGTGGAAGGAAAAAGATATAAATTCTCAGACGGTCCGTTCAAAGGTGAGTAATCTCCAAATAGCATGGGAGCTTCCACCTCAAATGAAAGGAAAGAAAAGTTTATATGTTTTTAAAAAATTATTGAAACAGTTTCTGTTGGAAAAATGTTACTATTAAGTTGTTGAATATCTCAATGAATGAATGTATGTAATCGTTTTAAATTGTTGAATTTTTTAAGTAGGTGTATTATGTACTTTTATATATTTTAATTGGTGTATTGCTATGACAACTTTCAATGGGATTTTTAGAATTGTCAATTAAGAGAGAATAAAGAAAAAAAAACAAGAAAATTTTCTAGATAAAACTGACCAAACTTCAATTCGAAAAAATGTCTATTTTTGCTGATGGATTTCGAATTTTCCATGAATTCCTTTAAAAAAATGTAAAGAATAGATCTACAGAATTTTCAAAAGTACGTTGAGATACTGACTATTGCTCTCATACCATTGAAAAATTTGTAAACTTTGTACTCGATAGTGTCATATAAACATGTGATGAAATTTGCCAGTGCAATAGCTTCCTCAAGCGTTTTCATAGTATGACTATGTGCTAAAACATTTGGAGTCTGTCGGCCAATTTTCTATTGTTTTACATTTGAGGATATGTTTCTCAATAATACGCCAAATATTTGGTATTTCACAAATCCATTCTAATAAATCAATTGAGGTATAACGTGAAATATCGAAAATACGACTTCTCAAGCAAAACTAGTTGATACATTTTCCCTGTGTGAATTCTTCCCAACTATTTCAGAATTCAAAAATGCATTAGTAACAAAAAAAACAAAAGTACTTATCTCATTCATGAATAATTACAATTCACGTATTCGACAGTACAATTCTGAGCAAACCTCGTATAACTTTATCGTCAACATTCCTAATACTCATATTTCCGAACAATGATCCAATCGATCTTACGAATGCACTTTTGCAGTGAAAGTATGTTACATAAATAACGAATTGAACAAAACTAATGAACAAAAAACTGTACAAACCTCATCGAATTCAGTTGAATAAGCTTTTTACTCAACCAACCATAAAATACACCAATCTAACCCACAAAACGAAAAGAGTATAAAGAGAATCCGAAGATCTATTGAAATCAGTACAGCCAGTGTATTCATCATGAGAGTTATACTACTTTGTGCAGGCTTCTGCCTGATTGTGAGTCTTGCCTGGGCCAGAACCATCAGTGAAGACGAGTCATCTTCTCTGGTCATCGCAGATTTGGAAGCTGCTGAATCCAAACACTCTAGCCACCACGAGGAGGGAGGCGGTCATGAGGGACACAAAGAACATCACGAACATCATGGAGAGAAGGGCGACAAGGGCTACAAAAGTGATCACCATCACGACAAAGGTGAACACGGTAAACATGGAAAACACCATGCAGCTGGTCACCATGAAGAGAAAGGCGGACACCACAAATCTCACCATGATGAAGCTGGTCACCACGGAGAACACCACGCCTCTGGAAAGAGTCACAAAGGCGGCAAGTTCGGAGAGAAGAAGGGACACAAAAAGGGTCAGAAAACTACCGGATATCACCACAAGTCCCACAAGGATGACTACCACAAGGAGCACAAGTTCTACGATGACTACCACAAAGGAGGTCACCACTCCAAACATGGGGACTTCCACGGCCACCACGGGGGTAAATCCGGTCACCACAAGAAGGGTGGTTCCCACAAAAGCGGGTACCATGATGACCATCACGGTAAGAAAGGACACTCTGATAAAGGACACTATGACGAGGACCACAAAGGATTCAAAGGACACGGTGGACACGAAAGTCATCACTCCCACCACTCCGACTATGGAAAGAAAGGAGGACACAAGGGAGGAAAGGAGTACGGTTTTTCTGAAGGGCATGGAAAGAAACACTAAGTATCCATGGCAAAGTATATTATCTCTGGCGACTGTTATTTTGATCTCCACTAATAATTTGAAGTTTGATACACAGTGGAGATTTCGTTGTTGAGTTTATTGTTGTCTGTTATTTCTTGTTGTTCACGGGGATGCAAATAAATTATTAAAATGATATACATATACGTTTTCAATGTTTTGTTTTCAAAATGAACGCATGCTTTGTATGATAATAATGAAAATCATCCGACAATTTCACAGAAAGATACAAAATTGGTTTAAAAATGTAGAATAGATAAATGAACTAGAAAATTACAGGAGCTATGGAGGAGATTGTTAGTCATGGAACAATAACAAAATACGAGTATATTCCAATTCTTCAATAAGATTATCATTCTGCTGATGTCGATGCTGATAGACTCTACAAAATTAAATATTGTGATTTCAGCAACAATCTGGTTCGCATATTCAAACCGGACAAAATAATGAAAAATTACTTTTCTCACAAAATATGAAGAAGTTATTTTTGGACTGCATGAGAGAATGTGTGAAAAAATTTTCGAAAAAGCCAACAAAATATTATTTTCTGTTTGTCTCTTATTTGAAATATTCAAGGTGCTTTGAGAAGATATTGTTTTTGATAAACATCAGCCTCTACGAAAAAATATTTTATCAATATTATAATTTTTTTCAGGAAATTTTCTTGAAAATATTTGTTTTCTCGCATCTCCTATTGATCATTTTCTTAAACAAATAATAAGATACGGTCATCGACTTCACGATCAGAATTTGATTTCACACTCATTGTAAATTAAATCTGAATTTCGATTTTTCATATTTTGAAAGAATGTTTGCAAGAATACGACGTTGCGGTTTCTGAACATGAGTTTATTGTACTGTGGTTGGTGATGAAAATAATAATGAATTCACACCACATTCTGGAAATTATAGGAAATTTTGGTGGATTGATTCCACAATTTCGATAATATGTATGAATCATTGAGCATGTCTTAAATGATAATTATGAAGTGCGAGGATTCGATGAGGGAATGGAATTCTGATATATGAAAGGACAATAAATAAATTGATGAATTGTTGTTACACTTATTGTACAATTCAGTAGTAGATTGACTGCGAACTCTCTATTGTAAATAAACCTGAAAAAACTGAAAATTATCATTACATAGTTACACAATCAGTGGTTTGCTCTCAAAAATAAGTTCTCATATCAAAATCATCTTTCATGAGCGTCTGAGTAGGTATCATTTCAAAGGAAGGCATTTTATTTTCTTTTGATATGTTTACTATCAATGTATGGCTAACATTGTATGTAGTGGATGCCTGTTTACTCGATGTATGTGGGTTTTCCTCAAACTCAAGCATCACACATCTAATTTGAGATCATCACTCATTGCATTGGCAGCTGCTTTTTTATCTGCCGCATATGACCAAGCTCGCGAAACTGCTTCTATATTTTGCACATTGTTTCTTGAGATATGGGTGGTAAATCAGAAAATTTCTCATGAAATAGACGAGCTACATCCTGTTGTGTTCAGGTTTTATCTCCGTAACCAATCATTTGTAAAATCATTATTTCATGCATCTTCTTCTTTCATAAACTACACCTCACGATTTGAACTCCACAAATACAAAGTTTGTGGAGATCAAATCGTGTAGTGTAGGTGTAGTTTATGAAATTACGATGAATCTTCATCAAGTAACAGCTGAATCAATCAGAAAATTTATGCATTTTCATTAATCTAACCATTTGTCAGACTCGTAGATCAGGAACTTCAAACTTAAATTAAAATACTGACAACTAATGTTGTCACATAAAACACAAGTTGACGAGCTGCTTTGAACTAACGTTGCCACAGAAATGATTTATAGTTTTTTAGAGGACACCATCTGAAAACAACAGTGCTATAGTTTTTGCTTATCTTCTTACTATCAATAGCTCAACTTGAGATACGTTTTGAGTATATTGCAGTAAGTTTTGATTGTATTTTGTTGAATTTCGGTAACCACATAATTATAATTCATTTCATCTTGATTGTTACAATAAACTTGAAAGCGATAACATCCTTGTGTAATTAAGTTAGACAGAGTTTACAGTTCAGAAATTGAATAATTCAGTTGTTGTTTCATCTACTATTTTGGATGCTACATCGGTATAAAGAATCACCTCTATGGTATATGATCTGAATTCATAAAATATATTTTAGTTTCATTTTCATCAAGGAAGATGGAAACGCCTAAAAACAATTATGAAATTTGTGACTTCCACGTTATAAAGTATTTTCTCGAAACAACAATTATTGATAACAATCGATATCTCAAGCAATGTAATGCTGACTACCTTTATCATAATTTTTCATTGAAAAGAATCATATTAAAAGTTTATTCACAGAGAAACCCTGCTTCAAAAAAACATATCAAGTGAAAAACGTTTTGCACCTTTTCAAAGGGAATTTTAATTAATTAATTTTATATAAGAAGTATTTTGCTGTTTCATATTGATGAATATCTGCTCATAAAATCAACGGACACTATTTTGTTTTAAACAATGTTAATTGGTTGTTGTATATGTGTATAGTATACTAATGAAATAGAGAGAATAGTAATTGAATTGAACTGACCCATTCTTGACGAAATTTCATGTCAATACTCGAAAACATAGTTTATTGTTATTTTTTCATGATAGGTTTTCGAAAGCAGTGTACTACAGCTGTCTCCAGCAGGATTAAAATTTCTCTCAAATTGTATCCGTTTTATACTCTACAGTTAAACATTAAGTTTGGAGAAATCAATATCCACCTACAAAGAATTATCAGGCAGTCTTTTCATTTTCCCAGATATCCAACCTATTCAGAAAACAAACATCAATCTTCTCGAGTTGAGTAACAAGTGAGCAGGATAACTTTTCGCACACCTCATATAAAGTCGTCAATAGCTGTTCTACTTTCCCCATATCCCAGCCTACTCGATAATAACATTTTTCACGAGATTTCTCTTGACACATTGTTTGAAAGAATCCACGACGTTCTACTAATGGGAAAATCAATACATACGCCTGACAGGAATTCGATGACTTCTGTCCCGACTTTTCAGCCCAGCTAATGGATAGACATTTATATCTTCGATGCAATTGTTGTCAAGAAAGATGCGAAAAGCATGAGACTCAAGCTTTCACAGGGACGTTTGAATGTATCACTCCTGATCATTAGTTTTTATTTGTTTCATAATATGGATCATTTCTTTCATTATTCTTTTGTTTGTATTGGAATGATGAAAAAAATGATTCACATTGAAAATAACATCATGAACAAAAGAACCGACATGAATGACCTTGCATTATTGTAAGTAATTCATCCATTTCAAACAAATCAAATTCCACCGTCAACTCCGCCTTTATAGCCAATAAACAAACCATATTTAGTAGAATAACAAGAAAATTAGTTATACGAAACAAATTCATGATCCTGCGTAGTTATTCTCCCTCATACAAATACATTTTCTCGTTTTCAGCTCAACATCGCCACCGTCATTAACAATCGAAATAAAAATCAACAGAACAAGTTCATAACATGAGAAAATTTCACTATGTTAGAAAAAACAAATGACATCCACATGAGTAATGAAGAATAAATATACGTTTGAAAAACTGAAAAACACGCTTTTGAAGAATATCGAACTGAAAAGTTAAAAATATATTTTTTTTTAAATGAGCTTAAAACAATAACGAATGAAAAATACTAGAATTATTGTGTGAAAAGCGACGGGCGCTTGATCTACAAAAATGTGGCACGAAGCGCCCATGCTTTTTTTACAACAATATTGGTATTTTTTGTTCCTTATTGTTTTAAGCTTATTTAAAAACAATATATTTTTAAACTTATCAGTTTGATGTTCTTTAAAAGCGTGTTTTTTTAGTTTTCTAAAACTAAATGTATTTTGTACGTTTTAGTTTCATAGACTATGAAAGCATAGTTTTTAGTTTGTTTAAACTATATTTATTTTCTACTTTTAAGTCCGAATCATCGTCAAAAATATCATTTTTTTTAAGTTCTTGTCACTAGTATTATAAATCAGCCGAAAGTGCTTTGCAATTTGAATTTTTTTTTTTTACACAAAATACGACTCCTTTCCTGATGTATAAATCTTCAACACAGTCGCACGAATACAAAGTTCCTCTCAAACAACAAAATAAAGTTTGAGGTCTTAAATTCTATAGTAATACTGAGATGCAGTGAGTCTCCAACAGAGGGTGGACAGTTGTAAAATTTGTTTCGAAGTAATCAATCTTATGATTTGATATATATGTCAAGCATCTTAATTTTAATTTTCGATTTTTTCAAATATTTGAATAACAGCTGTATAATTTACGATAAAGTTTTCATTATTGAAATCCATATTCTGGTTTGCTTTCAAATAATTGAATTACATTTTGAAATGTATCTTCCGTGACGTTCAAAACTTTTTCTGTACTCAATCACGGATAATTGAAAATAATTAAATGTCTAAATATTTCATTTGTATTAGAAAATTTCGCTAACACTTATAATTCTTAAAATATGTTTTTTATTTTGATTTTCTTTCGAACATCCTATCAAGGAGGTTACGTACAGCGCCATCTGTCAGCGAATAGATCCAGAAATATCAAGGTGGTAACGTACAGCGCCATCTGCCCGCGAATAGATCAAGAAATAATGCCGATAATTCTATCAATACAGATATCGAGCTTGAGAGTTATGAACAAACAATCATACGTACAAAAAACATACATACATACATACAGGTAGCTGATATAAAGCATGCAAAAAAGTTAAAATAAATTTCATTTCAAAAATGCAGCTGAGGTACGTAAGAAAGGTTTATTATAAAACTATCAATGGAAAAAAAAATAAAATTGAGAAAGTCCTCGGCCGCGGACGAAACGTCTTCATATATTTCACAAAAAAAAAACTTTTATTCAACAAGAATCCAAACCCCAAGAAACTCCTTTTCAAAAAGCAACTCCGGACATACTGGACATTTCCTAACTACGGTACTAAACTTCAGAGGGTGATTCGTCAGGTTATTTCGAGAGTTGCTTCGTTTCTGAGATACAGGGCGTTGAAGTTTAGAGATAAACGATATTTATAGAATATCATCAATATTCTCACACCGATTTGGTTGAAATTCACTACAGTTATTTGAAGTAATAAGTCGTACATTCAGCTAGATCTAGACTGAAATTATGAGGTCCCGTAACCACCAGAGCCACTGACTTTTTTGTTGTTTTTTACTTTTTCAGACTGAACAACTAAAAATATGTTTTCGTTCCTTGTGTTTTCTTCATAACAAGCTTAGTTTTCAAAAAAAAAACACATGATCAACCTAAAATAAAAACAAAAAATAAATAATGAACAATTTCGATTTCGAAGTGAATGAGCAAAATATCCAACTTCTGATAAAGTACACGACTCCAATCGATTTGTCATTGATTGTCTCATACGTTCACAACTACCTAGAGGATTCCTTATGATATGGCAATTGTCAGTTAATCGATTACTCTAGTCATTCATATCTAGAGTAAACAAGAGCTTTCAGATGACCTCATCAACAGAAATCTGGATGATGTATATTAGGGCTGCGAGCTGTCCAATTTTGAGGTCCTGCACCTCCAATCTAGCGATTAAGGTAGATGATGTCGAGATTCTCACGAGCAAGAACAGTGAAATGAGCTAAGGCCTCGTCGTGCATAAACCACATGTTGTCTCTTACAAACTACCGGCACTTCTAACAAAATAAGTACATGATCTCGCAGAGGTCCGTGTAAGATTCTCCTATTATTCTCTATGGTAGAAAAAAATGGGCCAATTAGGTAGTCATCGTTCCTACCTAAACGTTCAGCGAAAATTGTTACTAAAAATGACTTTTCCTAATAACTTGGGGATTTTCGTCGGCCAAAAATTGGTCATTGGAAAGTTCATTGTAGTATCTCGTACAACATTTGCTTCGTTTGTAAATGAATTATTTGGTATTATTGTGTACCATCGTATGAATCATCCATCCGTAAAACCTTAATCATGGGTGAAAATCCCAAAGCAGTACAGCTTGGACTCGCTGCATGTGATGTTTCTTATTGAACTCTTATTGAACTCTGCAGTGCAGTCTTCCTGGTACTATGTGAAGGATCTTCTTCTATCGCATCAAGTATTGATTCTTCTAGTTCAGGCGTTGTTACAGTTTCTGGTCTTCCACCACCTGCATTTCTATTAAAACTCCATATAATCTTGCATTTACTGTTTTGAATGTTTTAGCACATGAAATTACCCTGTCAAGATATTTGTCCTGGTAAATTATCAGTGCTTTTCTCGCATTTCTATTCACCACTCCATAAATGAAGTGCATGTCAGCTATTTCAGCGTTGGTAAAATTATTCATGATGGAATCACTGCTAATTGCCAACTCTGATTTTCCCTGATATGCCAACACTATCACTCGTTGCTGGTTTTTAAAGCAAATGCATTTTGTTCATAACAGTTGGCAAGAGTGTTTTCTCAACAGATACCAGAACAAATTCTTCAGTGGAAAACAATAACAACTTCATTTTGAAATATCTTGATTTGCAGTGAACTATAAATTGCAATACCGTAATATCAGAGAACTCGACTTAGGGTTGGAGCTCATGAAGGGAACTCAAGGTCTCTCCATTTCTAGATAACGAGATTATCTCGATACAATAACCCAATCAATTTGTGATACCATGTAATAATAATCGAGTTATCGAAAGACAACGTCTCGTTGTATCAGTTAGATGTTCGAAATATATTACCCAAATATAATTTACAGAAATTTAGATGTCTTTGGAAGGCATCGACAGATTTTGCTTTGAAATTCCTTCACCGGGGCAATACAATATCATTTCTCATTCATTGAAACAGTGAGCAATAATTTAGATGTAGTCATGTAGACCCCCCGAAAAATTAGTTTCACGTTCGAAAAAACTATAAAAGTGAATTAGTTCGTGAAGGAAGTGGCGCAATATTGGAAAATTCCTCAATGTACTCCGCTGTTCCTCAAACTAATGATATACAGGGTGTTCTACCTTTCAATGTTCGCTTCATCAGCTTTTTCGATAAAATATCTTTTTTTCATCAAATTGATTACAGCATGGGTACCAGTATCAAAGACATTTCAATCATCGTGTTAGGAATCACACGTTAAAAGGTAAGACCTCGTTAGTCCTTAGCTCGCACAAGTTTCTCAACTTCTGAGAGTTGTCGTTTGTATGGGGGCGGCAGCTGATTAACGGCAAAACAGATTCAGATTCAGATTCAGATTCAGAAGGCTATACGGTGAGTGTTAGAAAATGATACATAATAAGTGACATAAGAGAAATTATTGCATTAGGTTCACGAAAAAATACACATCCTTCATCAAGTTATGCATTCGATATGCTACCACTTCGAATATTCTAAACGAAAAATTAATTCACTTTTGGAATTTACTAATAGTGACAACTCCAAGTAATGACTCTGGCCAATTCCATAAAATTCAGCACTTTGATTATTCTATTTCTAAAGTCTGATATCTGACGATATTGATTTTCCACAATTCACAATATAAAACAAAGCCATTTCTAATTTGTGGTTGGAATTTATGATGACAGACGATAAAAATGTTACTCACTTTGGAATATTACCTATTACTTGGGAAAAGCTAGTTGTGTAATGTGGAACAATTGAATCTATAGAAATGTTCAACGAATGATGTTGATAGTTTCATAAACTACACCTTACGATTTAATCTCCATGAACTTTATTTTTGAGAAATATCACGACATGTTTCGTTAACGCACTAGCTTTTTCGTAGTGAATTACCTACTAAAAGTCCATTCTTATTCTGATATTTATCTACCCGACGTAATCAAAATTGAAACTACCTACTCGTTCGATTCATAATATTAATGATTATTTCTCAGATAGATACCTAGAAGAGGTATCTATGATATAAATAAGGATAACATTGTACGTATTTTTAGTTGAATCTTCTTCTTGAAGATGATCACTTGGGTATAGAAACACGTGGCAAAGTCTTGAAATAACGGTTTGGTGTACAGATGAATTTCCGGTAATATTTATATCCAGTTGATTTCGAATAATTATAATAAATTACCAAGTTTTTCCAAAATCTAAGAAATTGCCGTTTGTGAAGCTATTTCTCTCAGATGTATCAAGTGCAAACTGATACCAAATAAGGGATTTTCCCATTGAAAGCTAACATTTACTGTTTTGGCTGGATCATTTCAAAACTAATTGATACACTTTCGAATAATTTTCACTATAAAAGGTTTTTCAAAAACCACGACACGTATTTCGCTATACAATAGGTTTCTCACGCGTAATAAATATAGTTTGAAAAATCTAAAAAACATGCTTTCAAAAAATATCGAACTGAGAAGTTTAAAATGATTTTTTGAAATAAGCTTGAAACGATAACGAAAGAAAAATACTAGTAATATTGTGAAAAAAGCGACGGGCGCCTGATATACAAAAATATGGCACAAAGCACCAACCCGTTTTTCACAATAATACTAGTATTTTTTGTTCGCTATTATTTAAAGCTTATTTGAAAAAAATATTTTTAACTTTTTAGTTCGAAATTCTTCGAAAGCGTGTTTTTCAGTTTTTAAACTACATCTATGACTCTTGAGAAAGCAATTGTATAGCGAAATACGTGTCGTAGTTTTTGTAAAACCTTTTATAGTAAAAATGATTCAATAAAGTGTGTTGTTTTGAAATGATCCAGCCAAAACAGTAAAATTTATTATCAAAAAGGATTGTCACTAGTATTATAAATCTTTAACAGACGGAGTACGAATGTAAAATCCCTCTTTGAGGTCTCAAATTTTATAGTAATACTGAGATGCAGTAAGTCTCCAACAGAGGGCGGACAGTTGTAAAATTTGTTTCGAAGTAAAAAGAAAATTTGCAGTAATAATTTCAAAGAACAATTTAGTCTTAATATTTTGATTTGAAGTTTCATTCAAGATATTAATGGACATAAAATATGTTTTCAGTGAATAATTTTATTTTTCAAATCAATCTTTTGATTCGATATGTATGTCAAGCACCTTAATTCTAAATTTTCGATTTCATGAAATATTTGGGTAACTGAAATTTTCAGGTGTACAATTTACGATGAAGTTTTCATTGTTGAAATCCATTTTCTGGTTTGCTTTCAAATAATCGAATGAGATTTGAAAAAGTATTCTCCGTTTCATTCAAAACTTTTTTTGTACTGAATCACGAATAATTGTAAATATTCAAATATTTCATCTGTAGTACAGAATTCTTATGATTCTTAAAATATGGTTTTTATTTTGATTTTCTTGTGAACAACCTATCAAGGAGGTTACGTATAGTGGCATTTGTCCGCGAAGAGCTCAAGCAATAATTAATAGTTACGTACAGCGACATCTGCCCGCAAGCAGATCAAGCAATAATTGATAATTACGTACAGCGCCATCTGCCCGCGAATACATCAAGAAATATCAACGAAGTTACGTACAGCGCTGTCTGTTCACGAATAGATCAAGCAATTATGTCGATAATTCTGTCAATACAGATCCCGAGCTTGAGAGTTACAAACAAACATATATGTTAACAAACATACATACAGGTGGAGCTGATATAAATCGTGTAAAAAAAGGAGGTTATTGCACTTTTGGAAGAAATATATGAATAAAAGTTTGTTTTCTATCACATACTTCATGAATAACGTATGAGTATCCACACATAGATATAACTTTAAATGAAATTATATCTTATGGAATTGCCGCTATTACAATCGGAAAAAAATCAATACCAGCAAACTGCAAGTCTTCTACATGAATCGTTAGACCTGCACCTCTACACAGTAAATATACTGCATTCCTTGCCGATATATGTTTTTTTGCTTATGGATGTATTCTGGTTTTCATGAAGAATAAAGTCCTTATTTTGATAACCTCCGCAAAAATATATTGGATAGATGTGTTTTCCTGTAAGGAATTGAAATAGTCCTCCTTCTGACACTTTTAACACAGTCACAGTGAAAACTGCAAAGTATTGACGACTTTGAATCAATTTCATAACGAATTTGTTATTTACTGTTTGGAACAATTGCTGTAGCAATAAATTATTACTGGATATTTTTTTCAACATCAAACCGTTATGTCAATATCTCGACACGTGTGATCATCTTCAAGAGGAAGATTGAAACACGTGTCGAAATGTTGAAATAACGGTTTGGTTTTGAGAAAAACTCCAATAGTATCCATAACGAATGTTTGGAGTACAAACTCAGTAAAAAAAGTGTTTGTTGTTTAATTTAATGTTCATATAAAAGTAACTGCTTCGAAAGTACTTCTTCTGTATAATTCAATGTTAATATGAATGACATTTTTTTCTGTAAAGATAGAGAAGAATGTCAAACTCATTCTTTCCCGAAAATTGAATCAAATAGACAAATTATTGTCATTACGTTTCATTATCAATGACATGAGTAGATTCAGTTCATTCCGTGACATAAGGTCGTAATTTTATGAATGTATTGACTGTTTCATTTCAGGTTTGTACTGAAGAGGTAATAAGATGGGTGCTTTTCCTTTCAGTTTGTGCCTGAGTTCATTCTGAAATGAATTGTTCTTCTTCCTTTCTTCAGAAGATCCACACAGTTTTTCGCATAATGTTAAAAAGTAAAACGACAGATTGATATTTTTCCCGAAACAATGTTATTTTAAGTTATGAGAAACTACTTCATTTTGAAAATATTTGAAAAACATTGTCAACAAAATGTTCAACTAACAAGTTGAATATGATAAATGTTCCTAAAATCCTTACAAATTCATTGAGATTGTGGCCAAATTCAGTGTTAGGAATAACACGTTGAAAGGTATGACCTCGTTAATCCTCAGCTTGCACAAGACAGCTGGTTAATGGAAAAACAGATTTTGAGCAGATTTTCGAACAAATTTAAGAGAGAAACGGACATTCATATTTATCGACGAAAGAAAGTTAATGACAATTTTTTTAATCTTTCGAAAGTAACGTTTCTCTGTAAAAAATTATGTTTCAATCGACAGCAATATTTGACTGTCTTCCAAAAATATGTCTATTTATCGTCACTCTGAATACTGCCGTTGTCTCTGTGAAACAATATTTGAGTAATTCTATTGACATTACCCCATTTTAACGAGAATAAACGACGGGAATAACCACGAAACATTTCCATATGCACATGCACACGTGAACGAACAACAAATTCTCCCTAATCCCATTATGGTCAGACCGAAACTTCACAGCTTACGCAAATTAAACATCACGCTAATTACTTTCAAAATGACTTTAATAACTGCGACATGGAGCAACACCTCTACCAGTTCCATTTGCCAAATCCCCAATCTAATTACATAAAACTAGGTGAATTAAGTTGCACAAACCCGCGGAGGACAAAAACAAATGAAATTGCATTGCATCTCGCCAACTCATTGGAGCGAAACGTCCGTTTAACAAACAAAAGTGAAGCAACCAACACAATATAAATACAATAATAGACGAACAATCAATCAGTACAAGCTGACAAGTTCTCAAGTGTAGTAAATCATCATGAAGGTGGTGGTATTGTGTTTGGGCGTTGCATTCCTAGCAGCCCTTGCCCAGGGTGCGGTACTTAAAGAAGAAGAAGAGTTCGATTTAGCAGTAGCAGAATCGCACCACCACGAGTCAGGGGGTGGTCATGAAGGTCATGAGCATCACCATTCCAGCCATGGTGAAAAAGGTGACAAAGGATACAAATCATCCCATCATCATGACAAGGGAGAACACGGAAAGCATGGAAAACACTATGCAGCTGGTCACCACGGCGAAAAAGGGGGACATCACAAGTCACATCATGAAGGAGGGGGACACTACTCCGACCATCACGCTTCAGGACATCACCACAAGGGTGGCAAATTCGGCGAGAAAAAGGGTCACAAAAAAGGACAGGAAACCAAGGGATACCATCTGAAAGAACACAAAGACGCCTACCACAAGAATCACAAGTTCTATGACGATGCCCACAAGGATGGACACCACGAGAAATACGGTTCTCACCACGGACATCACGGAAGCAAAGCTGGACACCACAAGAAGGGTGGTTCCCACAAAAGTGGTTACCATGACGATCATTTCGGTAAGAAAGGATTTTCCGACGGAGGTCACTACGAGGATGACCACAAGGGCTTCAAAGGACACGGAGGTCATGAAAGTCACCACTCCCACCACTCCGACTATGGAAAAAAGGGTGGTCATGATGGTCATTCGGAGCATGGCTTTTCTAGTGGAAAACACTAGAGGTTCAGCTTTGGATTTCATTTCTGGTGAATCAGGAATTGGGGTGTTGGAATTGTTGATGTTATTCGTTGGTTTTTACGTTGATTTACAAATAAAGCTTGAAAATTATTTTGAATTATTCCTTTCAGAACCAACATTCAGGTAGAAAATGGTGGCAGAGGAATTAATATTTCAAAAACTAGATTATTGACGAAAAACTCATGTACTCGTACATATTTTTTTGAAAATTGTATGATTTATTCTATTTTCACAAATAGTTCTTTTATATGAACTTCATAGTAATACTTTCATCCACCTATTGTGGAAATGGGGAATGTATAAATGATAATAATCATTACCAGAGAAATATATTTAAGAAAAAGAAAATTATTTGAAAGTCAAACTGGCTTTTCAAAATGATATTTATTCAACAGTAGTTTTTGAAAACTAGATCTACAAAAACATATGGTAGTAGAAGTTTTGAATGCAACCACATTGGTGAATACCAACAAATTCTTAACTTTCCGAAAAAAATTGGTAATTGGGGGTTCGATACCGTTTGGATTGATCAAATGCATTTGAAATAGTTCCAAAACAGGACTTTCAAAAAATTCATACATTCTTAATACAGTGTGTATAACATGACTTTTCCCAAAAATTGCAATCGAAAGACTCGTTATCTAAAATAATTTCATACAGAAGTTTCCAATGTTAATTCATTCACCCTTCTTTCATTCTGATTAATCGCCTATATTAAGGGTATTAAATGATAGTATGACTATATTATTGAATGAAACATTATATTTTGAGTTTCCCTATCGAATTCTTTCTCAAAATTAATTTCATAAACTACACCTCACGATTTCATATCCACAACCTTTATTCATTAAATATATACCACAACATGTTTGGCTAACACAGTAGCTTCATCAAGTGATTTGAATACTTAAATTTGCTTTTTCCACTAATATACATATGATATATATGTACCTCCAAAAATTACCTAAACTTCTTCCTAAGGTACCTGTTCAATTATAATAACATGAAGCATATTATCTCATATCTCAAATATCAATAATATTTCTTTCTCGGTTTTTAAGAAAACAAGTTCTATAATGGTGATCTATACAAATCCAGTTAGTCATTCATTAGAATATTTGAATTTTTAATTTTATTGATTTCCATTGCTTTCAAATGATTAAGTTTCAAACTTTTATTTTCTATGTGCAAAATTTAGAATTCTTCGTTGAAAAAATGATTTTCTTCTAGATGATTTGAATAAGTTGAATTCGTTTTCTCATTTACATAGCTCGTATAATGTTTCTTGATTCGATTCCTAAATGTTCTGTCAGTTTGACCAATATATACCTCAATACACGTTCCACACTTTAATTTATATACTCTTGATTTCTCGAATGTGGATGTTTTGTCTCTATTATTTTGAACTAACTTTTCCAACGTATTACTTGTTCTATATGCAATTTTAGTATCTCGTTCTCTCAAAAATGAAGCCATTTTTCCGTTGTTTGTCCAAAGTACGTTGAAGCTCTATAATTTTGATTATCCACCTTATTATTGATGAGAAAAAGCGAATCGCTTTTGGGAAGACTTTCTTGACAAGTATTTTGTTTATCAATTCGGCTTAAAATCCAGTTTTAACCGCAATTTGCTCGTTGATATTAAGTTCTTTATTGAATTTATCTATTGAAAGAGGAACATTGACTAATCTGTGAAACATGCTATTATAAGCTGCTACTTTGTGTTGATAATGATGGGTAGGGTCATAATGTATAGTAATATCCTATAGGACGGTTTGTGATAAATTGAAAAATCATGTTTGTTGTTCACTCTACTAATTGTTAAGTTCAAGAAATTGATTGAGTTGTGTCAACCAAAATTATTTTCAATTCAACAATAATATTTATTTCTCCTCAAAAGGTTTAGTTATGCAAAATCCATTGAGCCCCTTACTTACAGAAATTTTCATGTAGAATCTAGAGAAGTTGATCTTAAAATATCCTCAGGTATCTTTTACAGGTACTAAGAGACAATTAGATACTTTCTATAGGGACATTACCAAAATTCATGAAAACATTAAATTCACCATTGAAGTAGAAGCAGACAACTAGACTACGGATCTTCATCAAGTAACGGCCAAATAAATCAGAGAAAAAAAATTCAAAACAATTGCCAGAAATGAAAAATCATGCGGCTGTATTCTAGCTGATCAGAATCTTTTCCAAAAATTTCGTAGAAAATTGACCAATTCAACTCTTTTCATTTTCGACAAAGAAACACAGAAACACTGAATAATAAGTGATTGAAAGTTCGAAACTGACTATGACAGATTTTTCCAAATGGAACATCCTATGTTTTACAACATAAAGAATTTGTGATCTAACACTACTCAGCGCTGTTCCGACTTACCAATTTTCTGCATGAGTGGTGTTAGGCTGAACCACAATCAAAGATCTAATCGTCCGTTTCTCTCTTCAAATGGTGAAGTGCAGCATTTAATGAAAATTTTGGTATGGACATCTATCATTAGTTTCACAAAATAATCCTAATTTTTTCATCATTAGGATGTTTCGATAGTTTTGTCTGTTTTCAGTTCACTTCAATCAAAATGAGTGGCATTTGGATCAGTCCACTTTTCCCAACGGAACACATATTAATTCTATCAGCATAATAATTGTGTGCTTGGGATTTGATGAAGTCGATGAAATCCTCATTGGCAAAGGCTCTATGGCTAAGAAAATTATGAGTGCTTGAAGAGATGGTAGTCGGTTGGCGAAAGGTATGGGGATTATGGTGGGCGAGGCAGAGATGATTTATGAAACGTGCTGACAAGCGTTGTCATGAAACAGGATCCGGCTACTGCTGACGCATTTTTCGGTACATTTCGTCGATTTACTCACACTCTGCTGTGTCGATTTAGCCCTGTTGCAGAGAGTCATAGTGAACCATAGCTGCCACTGACTTTAATTTGGTAATCATGATTTATTTTTGGTAAACTTTCGCCTTTGAAAAGTTTCATCACACGTGCCGATCCAATAAAAAAAGGATAGTGTTACCTGGATTAATTATTCAGTTGAGTAAGATGTTTCTTCATCAAAATCCAGCTTCACGATATAATTGAGGGTAACTAATACCTGTCTGAGGCTATAGTCGATGAGGGATGCTGGGTCAAAAGAAAACTTGCAATCTCATAGGGAATGGTATCTGATATAATCGAAGGTCACTTCACAGACTAAAACAAATATCAAGCATCTAACAGATTGACCATTGAGATGGTAGGTAGGTAGGTAGGTCTAAAGTGAGTGGGTCTATTCGACCTCCCACCGAAACCCATGAGGGTTTATTGTGGCTCACACCTATTCACACTTGGCCAAATGAACCCAGCTTCTTAACTAAGTTGATAAGTTTGTATGGTGAGTAGTCTTTCAGGTCAGATGGTGGGAGTACGGATCTGCCGAATTAAAAGAACCTGATTTGGTCCCCAGCGGGGCAGGCACAAAGTATATGCTCTGCAGTTTTCCAGACAGAGACGACACACACTGTCTTCCGACAGTCCAAGTATCTGCATGTGATAATTCAAATGACAGTGACCTGTAAGAATGCCTGTTAGACATCGTAGTTTATCCCTACTGTAGTCCAACAACTCTTTGGAATCAAGCTTCGAAGGGTGAATAAACGCCTTGGAGTGAGCCAATGCTGGAAGATCCTGCCAGAAGTCCATAACTCTTCTTGCCATCCAGGTGTTAAGTGTTTGTTTGGCAAAGCCCAAAGAATGCAGCACCCTCCTTTGCAAGAGAATCAGCAGCTTCATTACCTTCCAGGCCAGTATGGCCAGGAATACAGACCAGAGACAATCTGTTCAGTCTTCCTAGAAATGGGAGTCTTTTTTGGCAGTTTGCTACCAATTTAGACGTTGCTCGGTGGGAGCCAAGAGCTTGAGATAGGTATCCAAAGATGAGTTAAGGTTTATGTCTGGTAAATTGAATGAATACACAGCTTTGTCATTTTCTTTAATAGTCTTCCTGAATCTAGGGTTTTGAACTCAAGATGTTTTAGATAAATGAGTGCAGAAAGCCAGTAGGACTGGCAGGTATAATCACCGAAATGGAATATGGACAGATCTTACATGACTTGTTTGGTGTTCTAACTAGTGTTCTTTGGTGGTGTACAAGTTCACACAGACCAAGGTGAGCAAAAATATGGATTTGGAACCACGTTACGTATGTTCCTATATTAGGTTAGTTGAGCGGGTGACCATGTAGATTAGAAAAGTTCATCGATGATATGGATGATATGGAATCAGTTACAGGAAAAAAGACATCACATGGGTAATATTTTCGGTGATATAATGATAGTTGATGATAGAGAAATTCAGCCGTTCTCTTACCTTAGGTGGTGAGTGGCCTTCAAGGGTTAGATACTATATAGAGCACAAAATCCATAGCAACTACATTTTCTTTTCTCAGCTCAATAAAATCCACAAAAATGTATAACGAAGCACGTGTTTCTACAAGCGGTTAGCCTTCCGAAGAAAAGATCGTAAAGAGAGAGAATTTTCGTTTCTTTCATTTGACAGACATATATCATTTTTTGAATGACAATTACAAAGAAGAGGTGACAAGCGTATAATACTTTGTCAAGTGAGTTCATATAACTTGGTGTTATGAATGATTCGATGTACCGACTGATCCGCTATCCTTGATTCACAGTTGAAGTTCGGTCACTGCAATAATAGTTTTGGTTGTACAAAAAGCAAGGGAGAACAGACCTCTCAACGTGACAAATTTTGCAAACCAACGTCGAATAGTTAACACTATCATTGCCAAATGCCTGGTTGATTTTTCAGACTATTTCGGTAAGCGTTTTGGTTCGTGGAGAAAAATTGGCCGTAAACCGCTCAACGACGGCCTGTTGCACGATCTCAGTCCATTTTTAGTCCATTCTTGCAAACACGTACTTCATTTGGGTAGTAAGAATGTTTTTTTTTCATTCATCTTTCCTGGGTTACTGTTGGACAATAATTATTTTTATATAGTAATTAGCTGAAAGAAGGCAAAAAATTGAATTTGTAAAAAATTAACAGCTTCACTATGGAGATTGAAAAGATCAATATACACACGACACAGTAAAATAAATATTCGTGTAAATATAACGTGAAATCGGACAAAACATGATTTTAACAATTCGGTTTCATATCTTGAAGTTTTTTTATCAGTTGATTAATTCTGTTACTGTATTTCGTGTGATTTTTCAGATTTCCTGAAAATTTTCCCATTTTGACTGATCTCAAAATCTCACAATTTTGAGTTTTAGTTCGCAACATCTTGATTCCTTGAAGAATATTATTGTCGCAACTCAGTAATCGCTTGGCTTATTAACGGGAAGATTTTATTCGCTTTTTCACCCATTCATCATCCAAATAATGAAATAACTCATTTGGGAACTCAATTGAATATTTATTGTAACGAAACGGGAAATATACTTCAGGAATGAAGTTTAATCAAAATGTTAATACAAATTTTATTCAAAAATACAATAAATCACCAAAAACTTACATTACACTACCACCCAGCAGGATCAAAGAGAAGGAGATTTGCTGCATTGCTGGAACCTTTTGTGAATATCAATAAATACTGAATGAATTTCTCAATACTGTCTGTTGATGATCTTGACCACCCTTAATATTTATGAAGATTTTTACGCTGACATTGCAACTTTGATCTAGTCACTCTACTAAGGTAAAATTCCCAATATAAAATCTGTGCAAAGTTGCATATTTGGAGATTGTTTCATATTTCTATATCCTGTGATCGTATCAATTTTGATGTTTATGAATTTGGAATAATAAAACATGGAATTCTGAATTCTGAAAGTTTTTGTTTTAGAATATTGAAGTTGAGGTTGGAACACCTTTCAATTCATGTAGATATTTGCATTCATGAATTTGAATTATTTCATGATTATTTTCCATATTTGACATTAGTCAGTTGAGTGTGAAACATTTCTTCATACCAAATCCTTTTATCATCTCACCACGATATGAATTCATCAAATTCAAAGTAATTTATATGACGTTATGAATTATTAAATTATGAATCAATCAGTTCCTCCTCCATTTAATGAAACATACAAAGTCTCTCCATCTAATGAAACCCAGAACCCTCGCAATAACAATAATGTTCACAATTCCCTCCGTCACATAATCGTCAAGTGAAGACGCATTCAGCAATATCTCTCGCCATATACTTTTATGGAGCTATTTTAATTGTTAGGGCAGCAAAGTCGAGTGCCCTTCATCTTTTGTTCGAACGTCGTCCCTTTTAGTTTTTATAGCAGTCTACAACGCAATAATGTAAAGTATTTATAGAGAGCCACTAGAACAATATCGTGTGAGAGGGTTTATACATTGACACGTTTCCACAAGAGCCTCTCCAGCCTCCGATCTCCTCAATACCAGGCCTTTGTGCCCCGAAAGCTTCGGTAAAGTTGCATGAATATAACAGTGGAGCTTTTTGCTAGATTGCCCAGATATTTCACTTCCGGTTCTTTTATAGACCTATTCGAAGGAGAATACAAGGTGGCTGCTTTTGTAGGGAAACTATTACACAACAAGGCATGACTTGGAACACCATTCGGTAGATGTTTGGCGTAGTTTTTTCTCAATAAATAAATATTGATCTTTTTCGTTCGGATAGTCGGGTCAAATAATTTCTGAAAGAATCAGGGATTTTGTGAGGATAGGATTTTGGTGTCTCTTATTAATTTTTCCAAGTTATCAAGCGATATGCTAACTTTCCTAAACAGACTTTTTTTCAGTGGAATCAATCGAAGCGGGAAAGTTTTCTGCTGAGTATACAACAATGATAATAATGATAATAATAATAATAATAATAATAATAATTCAGGGACAGTGTGACATTGAAATCTTATTCACGAAAACCTCAACCATTTTGTCGTTAATAACAATGATAGAAATAATAATAATGCATTTGCATTTGCTCAGATGCACTACGGTACACAAGAAAATAGTGAGATGCCTTGAATAACTGATACTAATCTGGCAAACTCGCTCCACCATAACATCTGGTCAAGCCAGAGTCCAAACAGGGTGGTCGCTTTCAAAAGGGATGTATTTCAGGACAATTTCCTCAGTTCCCTTCTCTTCTGTATCTATTGCCATTTTTCGTTGCGCTCACAAGTATTCGAAGATATAACTGTGGCACCCCTGCAAACCGGATTGTTTCATAAAGATGATTTTGAACCTTTTGCTTCTGTAGAAAAGATATCCATTATTTCTTGAGGGTGGTGAGAAAGTAAACGCATGCTGTCGGTTTGGAATTTGGCACAGACATATGTGTCACAGTCCATTTCAAGAGCATACTGCACAAGCTGGATGCCGTAGAGACGTATACTTACCTCGGGGGAAGTATACGCCACTCACACGAGGTAACAGCAGTAACGAACTCTCTCAACAGCAAGTAACAGCATAAACTTTGGAAGATTTGGTCATCTGAACTCTCGGGAAAGAAAAAAGTTACTGCAACGAATATGCTTGCCGTTTCAATTTCACCCTACTTGTTTGGAGTAGTGAAGTGTACTCGGGAGGAGCTGTATCTCATCGACGTAAAGACCCGAGAAATGATACACCCACGTAGGGGTTTTCATCCCAAATCGTCCATTGCACTGTTGTACTTCCTCTAATAAGAGGCTGTAGACTTTTGAGTTCGGACTGTCTATTTAACAGAATGGTACTGGATGGTACCTGTAGAGTCGTCAGGAGAACAGGAGGCCTTCCGACAACAAGGAGGTCGTGGAATTTTGAGTTTGGAGTGTCTACATGACAGAATGACATGACAGCCTGTAAAGTCGTCAGTAGTTCGGATCCCCTTCTCTGCATGGTTCGTGACCATGAGTGAGCAGGAATTGGAACATTTTTTAGGTCAGCTGTGCCAGCAGCTGATAAACCTGGTATAGTTTATGAGGTGATCACAACTCCGTCACCGAGTTGAAACCCGTTCAGCGAAAGGCCACATAAAAGCCGCAGAGATCACTTCATTCCTGCAGATACACAAGAATAAGCCAATGCATGGAGTCATCTTCAACAGCATTGAAGATTTCGTGTTATCAAAGCGCCTAACCTTCGGTTCCCTCAGGTCAAGTTGGTTGAAGTCAGAAACGCGGCAGGAGGACCTGCCGCGAGGCGTCTGCTGTCAACATTGCTGTCAACATGTACAGCATATGTGTCTCCACCTATATCAATCGACATAACGTGGACCTGAGAGAGCATATTAACGCCTACGGCATTTTAACGGAATTATTCGAATTTTCCGTTCCCACCCTCAGGCTCATACAAGCTAATAAGCCTGATGTAGTCCTTCTCGACCACCGGAGCAAGACGATTCTCGTCGAGGAGCTCCTGTCGGAACAAATATCGTTCGAAAAGGGAAGAAAAAGCGAATTAATTATCGATTTTTACTCTTTGAAATCCGCACGCTGTATCCAGACCACTCTGGCAAGACGGTTGTTCTGATTGATGGAGTCCTTAGTGGAATGATGCCTTCTCTACTCTCATATCTGAGGCAAAAATATTAGCCAGAAAAATGCAGAAGGCTGTCATTCTTGGCTCACTGCGCTTGCTCACGGCAAATGATTCTTGGGCCCAATAATTACTCAAACCATGCTGTAATGTGTGGCCTTCGGTCAATAATGCAGGCATATCCTACGGAATGTATCGGGGTTTCGAAAGATAGGGATTGACCAGCGCAAACTCAGGTTGAAAAGAGTAATAATAATGTTCTTCTGCTGAAATATACAATATATGATAACAAAGTGAGGTTCACAAAATTTCAATTGAAAAATGTGTGATATGCTTCATACACCTCTTGTTGCTAGTAAACTTTTTTTCAATTACTATAAGTTACTAGTTACTTGATGAGGTACCCAGCATCGTTTAGGAAGTAAGTATGGGAGTATATGCTAGGTGGAATGAAATGATAAACTTCAAATTGAAAGAGGTCGACTGGAGTTAACTATACAAACACTAATAAAATGAGAGATCTACACATTCAGAGAAGGATTCGAATGGTTTACAATGACCCAGAACACTCTACATCATTCAACTCCATCCTGGAATATTCCGCAATGACCTGTTATAATCCAGACTCTTTCCGAACATTTCCTAACTGCCGAACAACCTTGATCTAAATATGGAAAACTTTTTCTTAGTGCTACAACCCCATATAACTTTCTCGGTCGTTACAACATGATCTGTGATATTCCAGGATGTTCCCGAATGTTCCATACTATTCCTGAACCTTTCAGAATGTTTCAGTTTATTATGGAAATTTGTGGATGTTCTCGCTTCTCCTAGAAGTTTCTAGAAAAACAAAGTTCCAATTCTCATATCCTCAAAAACACATCCTGGACAAACTGATGACACTATGAAAAAAAATGTATGCATATATGTTCTGCTACCGGTGACAAGCCGGGCCAAATCACTACTTGAGTATAAAATCGAAGATGTACAACTCAAACAACAAGGTTCTTAATGACGTTTTCTTACTCTTTTATTGAATTATTATATAGTTCCAGACAAATATCAATCTAATGGGATCGCGTCAACTCATTACTCATTTCAGTTCATTCTGAATGGACTGGTAATCAGAGTAATTAATTTTTCAGCGAAACTAATTGCCTATGTCAGTCGCAGTCTTAATATTCTAAAATTAATCCCGAGAGACAACCTTGGAATTCCAATATTCCAGTAATGGAAAAATTGAAGCTCGATAAATGATTACGTATAGAATGATAATAATGCTATTTCTAATGTCCAATATATTTTCATTCACAGAGATAAGTTCTCTTGAATTTTTGGCATTATTATTTTATATGAAGAAAAACTAAGTTCCTGAACTTTCATATATACACTGACTTATGAGTAGGCACGAGAATTATTTTGACATCATATATACCTATTGCAACAAATATTATTGATATAATGACACATCAAGTTGACAGACGACTCCAACATCAGATTAATTTATGCTTATTTGCATGAAAAAGTATCATTTTTCTTAGAAAGTATTATTTAAACAAAGATATCAATTTCTGATATTGGTGTACAACAGTACATCTTGTCACAGACCAGAGTAATCATAAGTCCCGGTGCTTCACGACTCTATCAAAAGCTGATGTGTCTAAATGTATAGTGTGTGAAAGCCAAATGGATTAAATTCAGTATTTCAGTAACGGTACATATTTCAACAAAATCCCGAATAACGTTTAATTCTACCCCTATCTTCAACCCCCATCGAATGACAGATACAACCCCAAATTTCTCAAATGGGAAGTATAGGCTTGTGATACCTCGTTTGAAAGGTCTCTTCATTTTCTCTCCAAAAATCTTATCGCTTTCGAGTTCATTGCAACAATTGGTATAAAATAAATTGAAATCATGTGAAATTCCATAAAATACACTCAAAACTGATTTCATGTTGAGGTATTGATAATGAGAAAGTAAGCAAAAACCATACCAATGTTCTTTTTAGATGGCATACTTTGAAAAACTGTGAATAATTTCCGTGGCAATGTTAGTTTGAAACGCCTTGTCAACAGAAATAGTTGTCAGTATTTTGATTAAAGTTCAAAGTTCGTTAGCTTCAAGTCTGACAAATGGTTAGATCAACAAAAATGCAGAAAATAAGAGTTTTACAAATGATTGGTTACGGAGATAAAACCTGAACGCAACAGGAAGTAGCTCGTCTATTTCCCGAGAAATTTTCTTATTTACCGCCCATATCTCAAGGAACAATGAGCAAAATCGAGGAGCAGTTTCACGAGCTTGGTCATGTGGGACAGATGAAAGATAAAAAAACAGCTGACAATGCAATGAGTGATGACTTCAAATTAGATGTGTTACTTAAGTTTGAGAAAAACCCACATACATCTAGTAGACAGGCATTCACTTCATTCAATGTTAGTCATACATCGATAGTAAAGATATTGAAAGAAAATAAAATACATCCTTATAAAACGATACCTACTAAGAAGCTCATAGAGAACTTATTTTTGTGAGTAAATGATGGACATGTACTCTATTTACTAACAGTCATGCTTATCGGCAAAATTGCCGATACTGGTCAATGAAAAATCCTCATTAAATGAGAGATGAATACGCAATACCCTCAAAAGGTTAAGGTTTGGCAGGGATTTTGGGAAACCATACCATTGGTCCCTTTTTCATTGAGGGCAACTTGAATGGTGATAATTATTTGGCACTTGTTCAAAATGATGTTATTCCGAATTTAGCAAAAGTGTATCCTGATCCAGGAATCCCTCAAGTTCCAGTGCGTAATGGTTTCAGCAAGATGGAGCACCTTGACATTACCAAGTTAATATTCGGCAATAACTCGATAAAACATTTTCCAATCGGTGGATAGAGATGTGAGGATCGATTGAACGGCCAGCGCGATCACCTGATCTCTCATCATTAGATTTTTTTTATGTGGATATGTGAAGAGCAATGTGTAGAAAATCAAACATTCTGATTTGAATAACTTGAAAAAACGAATAACGCTTGCGATTAGGTCGGTCACGTCTGATATGTTGAGTAATGTTAGAAGACACTTTTATTTGAGATTGGGATGTTGCCAATACGTTGGCGATGAACATTTTGAATATATACTGTGTTACCATCCATAGTTCTTTTTCGTATTCTACATTTCGGTAAACACATGATTTCAGCTTATTTTATCTTAATTGTTACAATAAACTAAAAAACGATAACATTTTTGAATAGAGGATGAAGAGACCTTTCAAATAAAGGGGGTTGAAGTTAGGGGTGGCATTTTCACGTTGAAGAATGTTATAATCGGCATTTCCCATGTTTCGAGATTTCTTTCAAATATGTACAGTAACCGAAATAATGAATTTATTCCATTTGGCTTTCACACACTCTATATGGAATTCGAAACTACTGATCTATATTCTTATTTTGACACCACCGAATAGTATGCTCGATAGTTTAAAATCTGTTGATAATCAGAACACACTTCTAAATCTTTATTATTATCAGTTTTTGCTGATATATTTCAGTTCTGCACTTGAATATATTTAAATGATTTGCTTTTGCAGAATGGTGAGTCATCTGAATGTTTTGTATACGCAAATAGTTTCAAATCATTGGATGATATTATTCTATTGAAAGCAATGAGTTGAATAGATCGTTAATGAATAATCAAAACGACCAGGGACTAAGATTAGATCCTTGCGGGACTACCGTAGTGGCAAAATTCATAACTGAAAAAAAGTCGTAAAATTATACATATATTTTGCGGTCCAAAACAATGAATTTTACTGGGACCCAAACAAGGAACTTATTGAATGGTTAACTTATTTTGATCAAAGGCAGATAGATTCCTGATAGTTGATATAAAAGTCAAAAAATCATGTTCATAATCAGATATTGTATGCCGATTGTATCGAAAAATATAACTATATGGTATTGTTCCTAAGCTTGGCAAAGTTGTCCAGAATGGAGACAGGTCTGTAATGACGGATTTCATTTCGAAATTAGGCTTTACGTATGAGACCAACTTGAGCAGTTCTTGAAGTTTCAAAAAACTGACATTTTCAAAGTAGAATTGAAAAGAATTTGTCAGGGACGAACTGATATTCTTAGAAATTTAGGCTGAAACTGGGGTCATTTTGTGATTCTTGCAGCTTATGTTGCAAATGAATGTCTGGAATTCTTTGGATTGAATTCTTCTGGAATTTTTTGATTAAAAATTGGTATAATTTTATTCATTGCCAACTACCACAAAGTTTAATTCTGAAAGCATACTTCCTCAATTGGTTTTTCACCAAGTCCTGAGTAAGTTTTCAACGTCATAGTTTGGAAGAATCGAAACCCGTGAGAAAACTTTCCCAAGAATGAAGAATTGCTTTTCTTTTGAGAAACAATATACCTCTAACTGGAAAGTATTCAAATTCCAGCGATATATTTTTCAGAGATTGATTTGTTCGAATCTCATCTTGATGAAAACGAGCTGAGTAAAACTTGTTGAATAAGAAATTTATTTATACCCCTTTGAATAGCTTTCGTGTTCTGGAAATATTCCAAACTTTGGAAGAGAAAAGTTATTCATTGAGATGGAAAGAGTAGATATTGAAGTTATTTGAATTACTGAGGGGAACCAAAGAATGTAGGCTCTTCACGAAAATTGAAATGGACTCTTGCACGACTTTTTAAACACAGTTCGGGTATATTTCATTATATTCACGCATAATTTCATTGAGAATGCACGTAGATCATCAATCAGTCTCAACAAATTGGGGTTTACGTATTAGTTTGTTGGTAACCAACTGGCTTCTTTGAATTAAACTTAAACCTAGACACATAGTTTAACTACGACTACCATCGATGGTATTATACCAGAGAAATACGTTGATTGCAAGATGGTCATGGCTTGCTATTCAAGAAAATGTCATCACTATTTCTTCACTCGATATAGTAAAAGATAGAAGAGAAAGAACCGGCTTTCTACTCCTCCATCTTCTTTTTTTCATCCATCCCATTGATTAAGGAAATGAAACCATTCATTCCATTTCTGTTATTGATCTCTCAAATAAATCGAAACAAGTTCGAGGATCTTCGATAAATAAATCATACATGAGAGATAAACTTCCATGTGATCATGGTGTGTAGGCGTTCACGACGGGTGTCTGATTGTTTGATATCTTCGGGTTTGCTAACCGTTGTCTGTAAGTTTTCATACCTGACGTTTTGTCTGCTACTGAAGGCGATGCGGCAACGGTCGAATTGATCTACCTTGCTGCGATACGCAAACTTGAAATCTTCCCCACACTGTTACTGTGTACAGAACATCCCATCGCGTTCATCCTCTCCCGCTTCTCCGGGGCGGTCCTCAACGAACTAATGAGCACTTCATCAAGATTGACATCTGACCTCTTTCAGTTGAAAGTCAGCCTTTAGGTGCTTTCATTTTGTAATCTTATGACTTTCCCCACCTAATTTTTTCATGGGGTCCCCAAAAAGTAACCAGAGACGAGTGTCTTTATGTCGCGAGCAAGTCTTGTTTACCAGTGAATCTGAAAATGAAGTAAATATGAAATCTGGTTAAGAAGTTTTGATACTTACCGAAGCCACCTGATAGCGACTCTCGGAGGTTTCAACTAGCAATAATCGCACCTCGGATAAACCTCATCGGTTACGATATCGCCTCTGCGCAAAGCAAAGCAGACGGAGGTGGTCTCTGGTTCTGCTTCGTTGGCCTCTTGTGTTTGTACCTCACTCGGAATCTGGGTCATCCCTGTTTAGTGCATTTTATAGATCGCGTTGTGCTGGATTTTCGTGCGCTCGAATTCTGTCAAACGCGTCTTCTACGTTTTGTCTCATATATGCGTCTACGTTGTATATGTTCAGGTCTAGAACCCGGAATTTTTACCTATTCGGTAAATATTTTGGAGCGTTTACAGCGGTCCTTACGCACGCGTTCATAAATGATTAGATATGTCTTCTGCATGTCCTTGCGCACTGGCCCCAGGCAGTGAAGGCATAAAGGAATATTGGTAATAATACGGTCTTCATCATCAACAACTTCACTTTCTGTACCATGTTGCTTCTTCGACCTATTATTGGTAATAGGTTTTGTCGGGTAGATCTCGCCATTCCTATTCTCTGCCGTTCATGAGACCTGAATGTTAATCTTTTGTCTGGAGTGACCCCCAGGTA
>WOGN01000078.1:0-34141 GCA_015342105.1 Leptinotarsa texana | reverse complement strand
TTCATTTTAGCCGAAAACGTACAGTTTGTAAAAAAGTTGATAAAAGATTAGTTACCGTTTTTGCAGGCTCTGTTCAACCCATAGAAATCTACAAGGTGGTCGAGTGTACCAATTTAATGGAAATTAAACTACCTCATGCATTTATTTTTCTGATATTTAGTATGTTATAAAAATATCCCTAGACTTTTCCGATGTGTGTAGAAGCCCTACAGAGGCGCTTCCTATATTATTTATCTTTTAAACTTGAAGGCACGTATCCTACTATAGGAATACCCTTTTATGAATTGCTTGTAACTCACAATTTTTGTAGTCTCTAGGTAAGGCGTAAATATTATTCATTTCTTTTTTTATTCAAGGCCATAAACAATATCATCACCTGATCACCTGCTCTAAACTGTTACAAAATATGATGAATTTTTGGGTTCCTAGACGGTCATATAGGAATAGTGTCACATGTTATCTCAACACTCCGCGTACAAATATAATAAAAAATCTCCAATTTATACAATGTGCGATATCTCTAATTCTGTTAGTCATGTCCTAGATATATCCAACTGCCAGATTATACAAATCAAAAGACACTTCTTAGCTAACTGACAGTTCTGTTTTTATTTTTTAATATAGATTCACAAATTATATTATGTAAGTACATATTTGTGAATGGCACTGTTACTCCCTATTCTGTAACTGGGTTCATCTTGTAAAATAGTGTATGAAATAATTAAATAAAAGTCTATGTGGATACATATACAGGATGTTTTCTAAGAATTTACTTCAGGTTCATATTTCTGTTCTCGACTTCTCGCCTCAGCAATTCAAACAGGTACGATACATTTCCACAGAGCTATATGAAATACACTTAGTAAGTGCTAAGAGAGTATATATTGAACAGCAAAATCAAACACAAGTCATGAAAAATTAGAATTGAAACTTCTTTTGCTTGTATTTGTAACTATTCTTAATTGTGTACAAAAGTTTGGTGAAAACTCATTTGAATTATGGGATCATAGCGTGGGGATCACGAACTTACCTGAATTTGATAGAAGTCTCTCAAAGATTCTCTAAAATTATTCTTCAGAAAGATGTAAGATATTATACTGATTTCCTTTATTATGAAACACAAGTAATGGACATGAGACAACTGTATACCGTACAAGTATGTATTAAACAATATTTGAACAAAGAAAAATTGAAAGTATTTATCCATTCCGACAGTACAAAACAGAAAAATAGGTATGTTATTCCAAAAATTAACAAAACAGTCGGACAAAAAAGTTTCAATCACATAGCCCCGAAATTGTTCAATTAACTGTCGGACACTTTGAAAATGGAACCCTCTCTCGAAAATATCAAAAAACATTTGAAAACATTCTTAACATAAATAGAAAGAAAGGAAATACATAAAATTAGAGAAGAGTAAAAATGAAAATGTTGCTTTTATTTATATAGATATTATACTTTTAGATGTTTGTAGTGTTTATTTTATATTCAGTGTATTTTATTAAGTGACACTTTATTGTACTAATTTACTGTAGTTTTTATTTATACAAAATTAATTATAAATGTTAATTTTATTTTATTTTTCAGAAATTTTTAGACGTTTATTTCATCCAATGACTCTTTCGTCCTTATTCATTTAGTGTTCAATTCATACAAAAACTAAAACATAAACGTCAATTTTATTATATTCGATTTCTGTATCCTAAAATTCTATAATTATTATCATGGTCAATGTTATTAATTTCCTTCAACTGACGGATGTATTTATGATCATATCTGCGAGCTGATTTTTCGGCTGACAAATGTATCTATCCACTCGCCTCTCCAACAAGCGGTCAATATTATGGCATATGGCATCCCTTTCCCCCGGAGTGACAGAATTTACATAGGAAACAAAGCGATGGCCTTTCTCCGTTATGACAGGCAGGCATCAAGCCCAGTTAACGACACAAAATCATAATTACCGCTATCAATTTACCACCGGTTCGCGATGGGGCCTATTAAAGTGATTAATTCACTTGTTTTTCCACCGTACCTCAACACAACTTCAATATGTCATTAAAAAATATTGTTTCCCTTCAAAATCTCGTTACTGAATTCGTATGAGACTGCTCGGCTATCAATCATGTAACTTATGTGAAGCGAAAAAACATGCGGTTCCGTATATCGAAACGGTCCATTATTCGTGTATACAGGGTCGACCGATAAATTTAGGAAAGGCATTGAGGGTTCTCAAGACGGCGGTGAGTGGAGACTTTTAACGATTTATTATCGTATTTGATGAACCCCCTAATGATATAACTTCATTTACGAAAGGTCTAGAATGAATCTTTTACACTGGGATGGCTGTATTATACATAGATTAAAGTAAAGTAAACTTTATTGACTACACTGTGAATAACTTACAGGAGTGGCAGGTGAGTAACAACACACATATGAATGTAAACATTTATTTATTCATTCATTTATTTGTAATACAATACTCTACAGGACATAGCCCAATTAGAGAGCAGGAAATAACAGAATATAATGAATACATCACAAACAAGACTACAATAAAACCATAAAGACTACAATTTTAAATTTATTATAGGTGACAAAACAATTATTTTAGGAAGTGGGATTTTATATTTGACAATTTGCAACTAAATATTGTTACGAAATATCTAACGCCGCCTCTGACCAGGGTAACCCAATTCGACGAAGGGACCTCTACTCATGTAGAGCATTACGTCACACGCACGTTGCCTCCCTAGGCGATTAACTGGAAAATTATAGAAAGGAATTCCAACGATATATCTAGAATTTCGAGATACATCGATCGGACTATATAACCGGCGAGTTCCTTCGGCAGAGATTATTAGTAAGAGAGTAGTAAGATTAGCAAGCGAGTATTCTAAGTGAATTATAATCAATGCAGTAGTTGTGTATTAAGTGAATAAAAGTTGTCTAAGTATTATTAGTGTTGTTGTTTTTAAAAACGAACCCCAAGTAAATATTGTAACAATATTTATAATAGTAAATACATTGTAGTACTGTAGTATTTACAATAGTAAAGACATTGTCACATTATAAATTAAGTTGACATGACAAAATACAAACCGTCTGATTAAAAAAACATATGTATAAATGAACGGTTACATAAAAAAGTCATACATAGGTATAATCTATATTTTCATTAAGTAATCCATCAATCGTCTTTTCAATATATTTATTGAACCACTATTTTTAATTTCTTGTGGGAGGTTATCAAAACAATTTACTCCTTTATAAATTGAAGAATTATGTGTACTATTTTTTAAATATTTTACAACTTTTATATTGTTTTTATTTCTTGTATTATACTCATGTATTTCAGCCACATAAGTTAATTTACTCTGTAGATATACCTCAAAAAGTTTCTTCACTGGGCTGCGATTAAATCAAATAAAAAACAAGGTTTATTGTCTAACAGGAGTAATCCCAATTACAAGAGAAATTTAATTAAGTTTACAGCTATAACTAAGTATGAGTACAATGGAATATAAATGAATAGCATATAAAATCAGCAGTGATACATTCATATAATAATAAAAAAAAGAAACGTATACTGTAGAATTCTAATAGAATTGGCAGTGTGCAGAGAGTTGTAATTAGATTGTAGTTCGACTTTCTAAAAAAATAGTTTGTTAAGAATTATATACTTGAAGCGTCCAAATGGAACAACAAAAATATCACATTCTGAATAGAAATTTTTATAAACTTTACAGATGTTATAAACTGGGAATTTTATTGACACGTGGATCCTAGGCAAATGCAAATAGAAAAATATTTCGTTTCTACTACTTCGTCTCGGTACGTGGAAATCTAGTTGAGATAACAAATCTGGGCAGTCAACCCGATCATGAATCAATTTATATATGAAAATACAGGCATAATATGTTCTTCTGTTTTCTAAAGATAAGAGGGCAAATCTATTTAGCAACACTCTATTATCAATTCCTTGGGATAGATGAGCTCCATCCAGTTTTTTTGAAGGTGATTGACAATGTTTCATGATGAATTTCACCCCCTTCGGAGGGGTGCGTACGTCGACCCTTATTTAGATAGGGAAAGTAGGTTGAGTGGCACCTTGTTTTAAAGGTCTTTCGAATATCTTTACAACTCTGTTAAAAGAAAATAAGGGTCGTCGGACGCACACCTCCGAGAAGGTCTGAAAGGTGTCCCCCTTTAATTAGAAATCGACGTGTCCGAGCTTTTTTTAAAAATCTCACTTTTTATATTCAAAAACAGCTCTGTTAAGTTTTCGGTGTTACACACTGTATAAGCGAATTAATGTCATTACATGCTGTCATCGTTGCCATAGTCGTAATTTTATGAATGAATTGAGTGATTAATCTTGTAATGTTATCCAGATTGGCGCTGAAGAGGAAATAAGGCAAGTAAGTGTCTTATTCCGAAATATCGGATTTCTGCCATTGGGAAAGACGTGTTCCATGTAAGTGAAATTTCACCTCTTTCATATGCTATATTGTGTAGCAATCCTATGAATGACATCTGATTCAATTCCATAATGAATGTCTGGAATACAAACTCAATAGAATAGTGTTTTTATATAATTCAATGTTAATATAAACGTTGCTTCGAGAGGTCTTTTTCTTCCAGTTTGTGTCTGATAGTTTCTTTTTCACAGTTCATTTTCAAATTAATTGCTTTCTTCCTTTCTTTGGAAGATTCCAACATTTTTTTGTATAAAGATGGAGTAGTAGAAAGCCAGTTTCCAGTTATAATGAGCTTTTAATAATCAGAGTAAAAAAAATTAGATGAACCTTTGAGAACAAAAACATCTACAGTCAAAGCATTTCTCTTAAAGTTTACAAATGAATTTGATCATTGATTCACCGATTAGGAGTGTAATTTTCAATTTTTTGCCAGTTACGAATTTTAGAGAAAACTGTTCATGTTCACATATTCGGATCAATACATAATTCTCACACTGGCTCTCTAAACAATAAATTTTGGATTTGTTAGTCATTATAAAGAGTTGACTGTCACATTTCTGTAGAAGAATATCACAGAAGATAGACAAGACATCAAATATTTGAATTTTCATGACTAAGTTTCCTTTTAACGATAACCCATATTTTCCCATTCTGTTACCCTCCCGAATTCTAATATTTTATGAGAAAATAAATATCATTATTATAAAAAATGAATGACATTTGGTTGTCTATTTCCATAGTCAACTATCCAGTTAGCATGGTTTATGTTTCATGAGTTACCAAATTTTCCAATTTTTTTCACATTTTTTTCTGTTTCAACTGATCTCAAATATTCTCAACATCATTCGTGATGAACATCTATTAACTAAAAAACGCAAAGATACAAAAAACTACTCTAAGGTTGCATTCGTGGATTTGGTTTTATAAAATTAATTTTGTTATTTTTATCAATCAAATACATATCAAAATATCTTACCTGTTAAAAGTGTATTCCGACTCTGCACGGAAGAAGTACACATGATTTTTATACTGCAACTTGAATACATAGTCTTTAATAATTTGATCCTCAGGAGCAGGTGGACCAACTGAATACCCCAATAACGGCAAAGACGCCAAAGGAAACTCATCCAAACAGCCTTTGTAGAAGAACAAACAGAAAGACGTGAAAACCACCCAAAGTTTCTGCCACCCATTGCTGCTCTTGAACTTCCTTAACAAGTACCCCGACAACTGATTCTAGAAGTAATTAAATAGTAATAATTTCTTCATGTTCTTCAACAATGACTTACCTCCACAGCCAATAATTCGTCTTTCATGCTAATGCTAGTACTTCTGTGCCAACAAACGTGAACGGTGGTATTGCTACGTTGAGCTTGTGGTTTAGTCTGAGTGCTCACTTCGTTATTCCCACACTGATCTACGTGTTCATCAGACGAGCCTAGAAATAAATTAGGCCGTTATTTTCCGCTATTCCCTAATTGCACAAAATCCTGTTGATGATATGTCTAATTGGAACATCTGACTTAAAATGAATTTATTGAATATACTTTTCTCCCAAAACAACAATAAATATCCCATAAAAACAAGCTTTTTAACAAGCCCTAAGTTAAAGACAAATCCATCAATTTATTATATTGAGTAATTGATATGACAAAATCTTGTTAGCACCAGTAAATCTAGTGACAAGGTTTTATATCATATAAAATTTGTACTGCAATCTATTGAAGGGTTTCAATCAATTCAAAACTTATTTTCTTCTTTTTGGATCATGTTGATAAAAACTTGTTTTTGAAAATATGTTTTTACCAATCTACCTATTGGTCTGTTCATTTCATTTAATATATCATTGTTGCATGTTTGATCTATGCATTTCTTTGAGCCTGAACAATGTATATCTAACTGTTGCCAAACTATGGCAGAAACTTGTATGGCAGGCATCTTGTTTGTTTTTTTTTGCTTGAACCCTTTCATTTTATATCCATGACATAGGGACGCATCAGAAAAACACAGTCCATCATTGGGAGTCAGTCATATTGAATTTGGAATGATGTCATTTCGTTTTTTATATCCTTTTCAGCAAACCATTACGTGTTAAAACAATATTATGATGGTGCATAAATAAACCAGTCTGCCATCTTGGGCGATTCGTCATATTGAATTTAAGAAGAGAATGATGTCATTTTTGATTATTTCGTATACCCAACATAACAACGTTAAAATTACCACTGAAATGCGTTCAACAGCTATGAAACTAATAACATTTCATTTTGTAAGTTGCCAAATCGAAAAAAACTCGAAAACTGTTAGTATTTCTTTTCTTTTCAGAACTAATCACTTCTTTTGATAAGACCTGCGTATATTCACTATGACTAAAACATTGTCAGAATAGTCTCAACAAATACCAAAAGTAAGTAAGGATAATGGCAATAAAACATATCAACAGTACAAAAAATTTTAAAGTTCAAAATAGTGCATATGTTGGCAACGCCGTAACTTGTCATCTTGTGACGTCATTCTCTTCTTAACGTGAACAACCTATATCTCTTATTCTTTCAGTAAATCCTTTCATTTCATACCCATATCAAGGGGGTTCATAAAAAACTAGTTCGCCATCTTGGGAGGTCCGCCATATTGGATGTAGCATGGCGTCACTCAGCTGGTAGTGCAGTCATCCAAACTAAATGTGTATGCAAAGTTTCAACTCAATCGGTTGAGTATAAGTGCTTCAATGCAAATTAAGCACTTTTTTGTGTGCAAGCTTTTTACCAACTCCAAGAAAAAAGAATAAACCTTTATTATTCATGTATAGTTTATGTAAAACAAGCCCTAGAGGTTTTTCTGTCACATCTCTTTTGAAAGTGAGCAAAGAATTGGTAAATTATAATGATTTGACAGAAACAGAAATAGAGTTCAAATATTTACTTACTACAACTTTTCAGGCTCAAATACGTGATTTTCGTATCAGATTTATCTCTCGCCATCTGAATTGCATTCTGCAAATCCATTTTCCATTTCTCTTTTTCTTCGGGAGAATTTGCCGCCACAGTTAATGACCTGTTACCCCCATAAATTATCAATCCGTTGAACATGAGATCACCGTCAGGTTCCTCTATCAAGACTCCTCTCAAAGGCATGTGTCCGTGCACCTTGAACTGTAGGGTTGCTTGCGATCTTGACGTGTAAAGCAGAATATCTGAAAACTGAAAAAGAGATATAACGAACACCATGTAGGATGTATGAAGGATATCTTTTGCACCTACTGATTGTTTACACTTTACATAATTTTCGACCGTGATATAAACTCAAAATGTTTAATAATTTAATACTTGTCGAAGATTTTTCTACTTGGATTATACTTCAACAAATACAATAGATGAACAACCCGATTCTATTGCACCGGAAATTCAACTAACAGAAGCACAGAAGTACATAGAACTCTGAAAGGCCTACGTAGAAATAAAGCCATGGAGGTATACAGACTGTGTGCAGCGTTAAAGAAAAAAATAAAGCTACCATCGTGATATACAGGGTGTGCAGCGTTTAAGGAAAAAAAGTATGGCCAACGTCAAAGTATACAAGGTGTTTACAGCGTTAAAGAAAAAAACATGGCGTCCAGCGTTGAAGAAAAAACATGGCTGACATCAAAGTATACAGAGCGTGTGCAGCGTTAAAGAAAAAGAACATGGCGTCCAGCATTAAAGAAAAAAACATGGCTACCATCGTTATATATAGGGTGTGCAGCGTTTAAGGAAAAAAAATGACCGACGTCAAAGTATACATGGTGTTTGCAACGTGAAAAATATTTCTATTGCAATTTGCTCAGTTATATGTGTAGGAATCACACGTTAAAAGGTAAGACCTCGTTAGTCCTTAGCTTGCACAAGTTTCTCATCTTCTGAGAGTTGTCGTTCGTATGGGGGCGACAGCTGATTAACGGAAAAACAGATTTTTTTTAAACAGTATGGAAACTCCTAAAAATCTCAAAACTTCACTGCTAACATAAAACATGCCCTAGGACATTTTCAATAAGGTATCTATTGAAGAGGTCATTTCAAAGTTGACTTCTTTTTTTATATCTCTATTTTTGATATCGAATCGAAAAATAGCGAAGACGTTTTTGTTCAAATATTTATTTGGGTCCATGATTGAAGTGATCGTTCATCTTACTTTTATTATAACACATGAACAACAATATGGATATTCCTCTCACCTTTCACTCTCCAAAGATATGTTGATCTTCATTTTGTCCCCAAGAGTTTTTAGAACCCTAGATTTCGATAGATAGTCGAACGTAAAATTTTTCCTTTTTCCAATAAGTGCTCATTTTAAGAAATTGAAAGTTACCCAGGGTGTGACCTTTTGCTTTTTTGTTTAATCACCATACCCGCATTATTTTTAGGGTTTCCATTTTTTTTTCACACTGGGTCCGATCAAATCCATACATAAGAAAGCCTTTTGAAATGGCTAATAATGATTTGTTCAAGTTCATACTTTATCTCACTTTTCATATTTAAACATATTATTATAACTTGTTCGATTGATGACTCATTTATTTTGTAAAAATTCATGTTGAATATTGAATAAAGAATACTTTTGTCTATATTATTATAATCATTAAAAATTATAATCATTAACAATCAACTCTCATTTTGGCGAAATTCTGGAGAAAATAACTGAAAATATGAATAATGATGTGCTTGGGAAAACTATTGAAAATTGAATGTTCCTAGATGACTACTTGATCCTACTCAATAAAAAATATGCGACTATCTTAACTATTACATTAAGTAAAATCTCACATGAAAATACTAAATACAAATAAAAAAAGTGGTCATCCGACTTTTCATTGAAGAAAATTTCACACCACTTTTAGTAATGAAAATAATTTCATTCAGGTAGGATTGCTTTATCTAGGAACATAGTCAAAACTACAGATCTAACAGGGGAAACCTCAATTATTGACAAAAACTTACCAAGAAGAACATTCTCTGCTGATAACCTTTTCTGGAATGTTTCAGAAGGCAACCATGTCTGATGAACTTCCTTCCGGGCTGCATCAAATTATCGAATCCTACGATATCTCTTTGTAACTCACACAACGTCGCCAAATTTTCGGACTGCTCCAAAGTTTCGGCAACGGGCTGCATCAGATCTTCCAGCGTGTTGCTAGCGGTTAGACAATCTCCCCTGTCCGGATGATTGGGGCCGTACTGCTTGAGGAGCCTCTGAAGGAGAGACTGGTATTGCAACAGTCGATGCAAGGGCTTAAGAACAAAGCTAGTGAGTGGAAGGTAACACACTTTTTGAGTTTCGAAATCACGATATAATTGCTCGAAACGGTTATTTTGTTTGAAAGCGGTGTCTAATCTTTCGAGGACCAGCATGTGGCCATCCAAGTATTCTTCATATATCTGTAAGGAAATGGTTATCGAGTTAGTCGAATGGTAAGCATGATAGAATATGAAAAATAGAGCAGCTAGAGACGATTTATTAGTCACACAAAAACTGATTTCCATACTTTTCATGACGCACATGACATGGCAACACAGCTGTTATTATGTGTATTATCTCTCTTTAATATTTGTTTTTATGAAGAGAATATTTTATTCACAACTGAAGATAACCAGAAAATGTGAAGAAAAAAATCATATTTATCAAAATTATATCATGGAAAGTGTATGAAAATCAGTAGAAATGATTTGTTTTTCAAAGATTACACCTATTATCACCTTATAGTAAATAATTTGAAGAACAAATATGTTCTATGCGAAGAAATGTGATTGGTGATTGGAAAAAAGAATGCATTGAGATGAACTAAAGGCCTTCACAAATCTCTTTTCTTAACAACCCCCAAAAAATTCAGTCATTATCATAAGATTAAGCAAACCTCTTGAATAAACTTTTACGAAACTTTTACTGAGCACATCGCCGTGTTAAGAACAACTTAGTATACGCATTGATCATGTTTTCTGATATTCGGTATGGATTTCACTTTTGTAAAGAAATGAAAAAATTAAAATGTTTTTTTTTTCGATAAGGAATTTTTCACATTAAAATTGCTTGAGATTATTATCCTACCCTATTTTTTTAATAACAACTTTGCTTCTTGTGGAAGGGTAAGTAAATATCCGAAATGTTATCAAAAAGTAATCGTAATATTCACATACTCGTATGTGACATATCTATAGCCGATCTCAACTATTAGATCGCAAGATCACCTGTTCAAGATCATGAGGAATTAACAAATGATACCTAGGCAGTGGAAGAAAAAACAGGCGCCATTTTATTTTACATCATGGATTATGACACTTTTTTGCAATAGTCTGTTGAATGAGTAAGCTCTGGACCCAAGAAAGCCTTTAACAATACCAAGGGAAAGAAGTGTAAGTACCCGGCTTTCTCGACAGAGAAGAGCCGGGTACTTACACTCCCTCTCTCGAAGAGAAATTATCGACTAGGGACTAGGGTATAATGATAAATCAGAAGTAAAGAAACATGCATTCAGAGAAGGCACCCATAATTTCGCTTTTGAAGAGACACAAGTACTCACAGTTACTATAGATTATTCAAATCAGGTCATTTAATGCAACCAATAGGAATTAAGGCCAGGCCCACTACCGATGATAGTGGGCTTGGCTTAATGGCGCAGAGAAAAGATAAAAGTGACTAATACGGTACAATACCTAGGGTTTCAACTGGAATGCAATTTCACATATGATGGAACATTTTTAACACATACCTAAGAGAATTTCAAAAAACTATATTTTCACTCTAGAATTTCAAGACATCTGTCATTAAACACAAAGATATTAGTTAATAAAACAATTATACCACCACACTTTGACTATACAACTACAAAAATTACTAAATAGAAGAATGAGCATTATACTGAGAGGTAACTGATATACTCCCTTAATTACAATGTTAACAACCCTAAATTGGCCTTTGATATCCCAGAGACTTTCATACCTGACAATGATATTCGTACATCAAATTATTAATGATTTAACTGACATATCTTGACAAATCCATTCGTTTTAATGATTATACTCACCAATATTACACTACACACAATCTTGACATACATATACATAGAACTAATACCAAAAACAGCATGAACTCATTATATGTCAAAGGTTTTGATACGTACAACGAATTGCTTCATTCAATTGAATCTGCTTCAATCGGACTCGAGTCAGTTGGACTCGCATAAATAGAATCGAGTTAGCGAGTACGAATAGATTCTTCCTGACTCGAGTACCGGAATCGAGTCTGGCGTACTCGAATTAAAATAAATTGGTATTTGAGTAGGCGAGTTCTAAAGCAGGAAACGAGTCTGACTCGAGTCTAACTTTATTTGCCACATCACTACCAGAGACCCAAACCTTGAATGATGTAGTATGTGCTGTACGGACAGTTTGTCTGATGCATCATTACCTTCAATAATGTCTACGTTCTAGACGAAATATCAGACATGAAAAGCTGCAGACCATTACAACAAATCCGAAAAATAGCTGTGACACACAAACAAAATCAATTAAATTTCAGTTAGTATTTTCATTGTTTCATGGTAACATAAATTTAATTTTATACTTCAGGAAATAACCTTATCGCTAGTGGAAAGCAGCCTTAATGAGCATTCTTTAATGACAAACAATAATCTCGAGTTTTTTCAGTATTCACATTATTATTATTATTCATTTATTCATTCATACTGTTATATTTTCAAACATGCAAAAGCTATAAAATAAAACATTCGAATTCCATTTACTCGAAGTCATCTAACTGGATTTAAAACAAACATTTTTCTGTACATTTAGGATATACCCTTTCGAAATATCTCTCAATTCTGAACTCCAGAATGTTTACTTTGTTTTTCAATTCGCACCAAGTAAGTTCAGTAATCTAAAAATGATTAGGAACGCATTACGAAAGTATCAACACTTTGACGAAACTAAATTTCTTTCAGATACGATATATTCAAAAATATACATAAAATTCTTACAGGAAGCAATGGTGGAAGATGCGCCAGTAAAACGTCAGCGATGCGCCCTGCAACAGCTCTGGGTCCACCTCTGCCATCCCAACCTTGCAACCGCTGCTCCAAATCTTTGACCAGCAATCCATGAGCTTGAGCCAACGGTGCAATTAGCGACAAAAGTATCTGGCATTCCTCTGGTTCTTCTTTGCCAACTTCATCTCTGAACCACTGAAAAAAAAATTGCAGAAACTTATACAAAACTACTGTAACTATTTTTACAAGCCATCAGAATGGGTATTACTTTTTACTTATTTTGTTTATATCTTCATTAATAAATTACGGGCTACGAAATTTGAAAGGCTCCCTCCCTCTCCCCTCCTCCCTCCCCCCTTTCTCTCACCCTCACCTCACCTTACTTCTCACTCCCTCTTTCCGAGGATTTTTTCCCTTCTTAAAAAAAATAATGAAAGTAAATATAAATGAAAATATTTTTAGAGAATAAAAATAAATGACAGAATTGTTGAACATTGGTTCAAGAACGAATTCGGGGAAGCCTCCTATATACCGGTATGATAGTCGAAGAGTGGATTAAAGGAAAAGCGAATCACAATTCCTTATATTATATTCTTATGATGCACTGTTTGGAACCTTTGGTGTAGTAATGAATATTACTGGAGTTTTTTCCCAACACCAAATCGTTACTTTTAACACCTTCAAAGAGGAAGATCAAATCTTCCTCTATGAAGATGATCACTTGGTGATCGAAACACGTGTCGAGGTGTTAAAAATAACGATTAGGTGTTGGGAAAAAACTCCGTAATATTTCCATAAATTATATTAGAACATTTTGAAACAAGTTATTTTCTTTGTCCTCACAGTTAAATGAAAAAAATTACATGAGATAACTTTCCACAGGTGCAATCAAATTTACGTAAACGAGTACTTACAACATTGATAACGTCCAGGTCCTTTTTATAGGTGAGTTCCGTCATCAATATCTCTTTTGCTATGTAATAAGTACGATCAACGAAGTGTCTCGGTTTCTTCTTAGCCTCTCCCTCTATTTCAGCAATTATCGTTGTAGAAATGATATTAGCACCGTTGATGTTAGCATTGGCGTTAATACTGTTCATAAGTTGCTCTTTAGCATAATTTTTTGAGGGACTGTCATCAAGAGTTGTCGTACTATAGTTGCCGTTACTTGCATTCAGAGAAACGTCAGATATGTTACCGTTTACAGGTTTCTGCGGTGTGGAGTAGAAATTGTTATTATCAGTGTCATTCTCTTCCTTCTGATCAATGATTTCTTTCTTGGTATCATCTGAAACATTATTTCTTGTTTAGTGTTATTTAGTTATTCAAAATATGAAATAATGTAGAATAAAGAAACATAAAAGAAAAATGAGGGTACAAATATAACAGAGAAGAACTTCTGATAACCCTACAGTAACATAAATAAACTGTATATGTCATACAAATCAATAAATAATATAAATAATTTTTGTAAATAATATATAGAATTATTTTGAATGAACACAATAAAACCACAAAAAAAATATAATTCAAAAGTAAGATAAAATAAGGGTGACCCTTATCTACAGATAATTCTCGGAGAGTTGAAAATTCGACTGTTCCGCTCGCCAATCCTGTTCCAATCAACAAAAAAAATAAGGTATGCAAAATTTCAGCTGAATCAGAGAATTGCTAAATTTCTCGTATGTCAAAATAGAGAAATTTAGTACAATCAACGATACATCTAGACAATACTAGCAATTACTCAAAAATATGAGAAATATAATTAAAATGGCTTTCTACTACTCCATCTTGATACAAAAAAAGAAGGATGAGGGAATCTTCCAAAGAAAGAATATGGAAAAATATGATTTGTCTAATACGGTATATAGCCCATGCAAAAAAAAAGATTTTTTATCAATAAATTCGGTGGAATCCAAAAACAATGTGAAAGAACAAATATTGAACGTAATTTGTCCCTATTGGGTACTTTTGACAGTCTTTGAATCTGTGAAAATATTCTTCATCAGTTTAATTTGTGACTATTTAATTGCAATCTTAAAAGAGCTTTCCTTCGCAACAACTGACTTCTTACAAGTCTTTCAAATCTACCTCTTCAATATGAACAACTGCAGAAGTTTGGTTCAGCTGACTTTCCAAACATTATATGTCAGTTTTATGAAGCTCAAGACGATGTGCAATTTTTGGTAGATGGGAGACAACAAAGACTTGAGCTGAAATTTTACACACATCGTTTTTGTATTCAACTGGAACAAGATATTTTGTTAGATGTTAAACTTGAAATGAATTGAAAAGAGTCACCCGAAACATGCTACAGTTTTTTCTCGCTCACCTTTCTCCTTGTTAGGCTCAAAATGAAAGTGAGGAAAACGAAAAACTTGACAAATTGTATCTTTTATTTTCGAGGAAATAATGATTACAGAGGTAAAATGGGATGATTCTAGATGTAATCAAAGTTAGGATCGATAAATGATTGTACATAGCACAAATATGGGAACCTACATTTTCTCGAAAAATCATTTTTACAACATGCTTATAGCAAAATTTCATGAAATAAACTTTCTAACGAAGCAACCCTGAAAACAGATTTCCTAAATTAAATCCACACACCAACTCAATAACATTCGCTTGTGAGGAAGAAAAAGAGATTTGGAAGAGATGATAACATAGGAAAAGTAACAACCACAATTAACTCCATATTAATGTTTCAGGATGTATTCAAAAAAGTATATTTTTATAACGAAAACACTTTTCTTGTTCTCTTAAACTGAAGCACTGTCTCTCACACTGACAGAAAATGCTCTAGTTCTAAAGTGTGGGAAGACATTTTCACTAGAATACATGTCTCATTTTAGTAACGTCATAAGTCTCTATCAAATGTGAACACTTGTGTGCACCTTTGAAAATATTCAAATTTTGATGAGCCTCAAAAATTCTGTAGCAAAATTTCTTTGGGTTTTATTTCCCATCAGCATTGCATTTTCTGTTATTCATTTTACTGGGTTTCTTCAAAGAGAATCATTATAGAAATAATACTTTATGATGTCCGATTGTAAAAATAAAATGCCTAAAAACTGGTGTCAAGATTACTGCACTTCTTTTTGTTTGTCGACCAGACTAAGTTCTTCAGAAGCTGATCAATGATGTAGGTCTTACCTATCCTGATAGTTTTTCTTTGAACTAATTGAGTGCAGGAAAAGTGTTCCTAATAGATTAATTTTTCGTCAGAAATATCAACTCAACCCGACACGTGTTTCGGGAAATACGTGTTAATTTTTTGTAAAACTGTTTAGTGAAAATCTCACAATATAGTGTTTTTTGAATATGTTAGTTATGGATTTGAATATGTTAGTTATAGATATTCATCAAGTATCGGTCAATTCCATCATATATCAACTCAACCCAGGTTGAGAGACTTTTTTCAAGTTTAAAAACTTTTTTTAAACTGATACTTAGTTTGTAGATTTTTGTATTTGTCCCCATCAATGATAAATGGGTGTATATGTTTCTTATCTAAAATATGTAAATGAAATATAACATATAACAATATCATAATTTCATGATTTGTAGAACTTTCTTCCTTAATATATGAAAATTTTTTGAAGTTCGTAAAAAAACCAATAAAGAAAACAACATGAAGATATTGAAAAAATGAAGATTAGATAGTCTGCATAACTAGTGATGGACAGATCTCTGAAATCATTCTTATGATACTTTGAATAGTTCAAAGTTTATTGACTATTATTCCATAGAACATCGTCACGAAGAATTCACAATACTTTATTTCAGGTTATCTCTTAAAAACTTTGAATCCAAATGAAATAGATTGTGAGTCATTACACCAGTGTATAAGCATCTTATGTAAACGTATCACAGGGTTACACCAAAAAACCAAAAAAGTCAATAATGAAAGTTGACTATGAATATAATGGATAAAAACTTGGTTGGAAGCAGCATGATGTAATCTTAAAACAAAAAATGCTCAATTTGCACAGACCATTTGAAGGTTTGTAACAATTCAGTAACAAGTAAAAACAATTTTTTTCTGAGTACACTTTTTCTATTGAATGTAATTATGTAAACCCCCACAATTATTAATTGAAGCACTTTCCCCAATCACAATTCAACCTGAAAACTAAATACTTCAATATGCAGACTTATGACGTTAAACAGAAAACGTGAAGTAAAATTTTAACAATAGTGTCAACTTTGAGCAAGACATTAACGAAACACTTTATTCTATGAAGGCTATTATCCGGGTTTTCTGGCCGTGGTCTGCAAATTTTGTGCCTGACGTGTCTACTTCTGCAGTAGCCAGCTTTTATTAATATTCAGTGTCTCTTCTTTTCTCTAGAAATTATTTCTATGATTTTGAATCCCTATTGCCTCTCTGTATATTTTTGGGCAGTAATTTTGGGTACTGTCGAGTATTACGGAAACTGTAGTTAATGCGTTGGATATAACAGAAACAAGAACCAGAGCACCAGCTCGAGTATTGCGACCGTTACCACATCGCATTTGAAAATGTCCACCGCAGCAGTAGACGAAACGTCAGGCACAAAAAACCTGCAGACCACGGCCGGAAAACCCGGAAAATAACCTTTATACTGTTATCTTCGGTGATGAAAGTTTACATTCTTCGAAACACACTAATTAACCAAATGTTAATTTGGATGATAATTGTGAATTATTGAGCAGTTTGTTGGTTATATCAAAGTAACCTATGGATCGGCCAATACTACTTGTCAATCAGAGTTTTTTTTTAATAAATTGATGGATGTAGCCATTACTACGCGGTAAGAGATCTTGATGAAAAGAGAAATGAAAAAACAATAAACTTACTGTTTAAGTTTGAAAATGTCCATATAAGACGAAACTGCAGTAACGTTAGTTACAAATAAAAGTGGTAAAAAACATAGAAATTTTCATTTCTATTTTCATCAGAGTTTTTTTTCTGAAACTATTGACAAACTGCATTATTTAGCAGCACTTAAAAAGTAATTACTTTTGGAACGAATCCTGAAAACCCTCAAATGCAATGTTTCTAGTCTGACTAGAGATATCACAACGAGCCTATACAAAGTAGACAACATTTAAAGTCACTTGAAGTGACTAAACTATCAAAATTTAAAATAAATCCAATTCATTCATCAACAATCATTTTTTTTAAATTGAACATTTTCTTCAAAACACTCCAACCATTTTCAGAGTTACTCGAGTTTTCCCCTAATTCTACAACTATATGATTAGTTCATTAACAATTTCTCATAAATATCACAAAAACGTCAAAATAGGAAAACTTGCTTATTGACAATGACACGTTACATAATTATTTCGAATTATTATTATTCAATTAATCGTCCTGCAGTTGCTTAGGCCAACAATCGATAAACAATCACATCTTTAAACCTACACTGAACCAAAGTTGAACCGTAAAAAATACACGTTTAAAACCATTTGTACTTCGAGTTCACTACAGGTAAAGGCTAAATCAGTTTTAGACCGCAGGGATTTCAATTGGCCATAAATTTTTTTTTCTGTAGTCGTGAGAATAGTCATAATTAACGTGATTTTTTTGTTTCAATATTTCAATACTGTCTTAGATTTCTGTCATTCTGAATAGTCGTTTATAGCCAATTGATTTTTTTAGAAAACTAAATTCGGGAAAGAAATATTCGTTCCATAACCGAAAACTACAAGAAAAATTGAACAATAATACACTAATTTAATGTTTGATTTTCGAGTTTAAAACAGTTTATTTACAATGTTTCATCAGTCTTCGAGCTTGCTCATATTAATTACAATTATAATTGTATGGATATTGATCACAATGAAAAGAGTAGAAAGCAGATAAATTTTGATTTCATTTTGCTCAATAAACATAAAATTAAGAAACTGTCTCCCATACCTTTCATTTTCGCCCACGTTATGAGATTTCTTTCAGAATAGTTATCAATTGAAGATTTGTGAATACAATGAGAGACACCGAAAAAATGCATGGACAGGTCGATTTTCGATTGGAAAGGGACATCTTTTTATCATAACCCCAACTGTTATACCTCTTCTGTTCCATAGTGAACATCACCCTTAAATAGAGAAAGTACCATCATCAAAAAGGTAACTGTATGAGGTATTCATTCATGTTACTGTTCATAACCCAACTTTTCATTTTGGCGCCCTCTGCATCAGAAATACTCGAAAATGTCGGACTTTACGAGACTGAATTATACCCAAGTATTACATTTGATGGAGCCTAAAGCATCTACTGCGAATTAATTTAGTTTGATAGCATCATAATTTGAAATACGGAACAGTTTTTCGCTGCAAGTTACGTAGTGGACAGTAACATGGATGGTAAATGAATTCCTTAAAAAGTTACCTTTTGATTATTTTTCACACTTAGTACTTTCCATATTAAATTCTAAACGAAATGGTCATAAAGAGGTGGGGAAGAAGGTATGACAGTTGAGGTACGCTAGAAAGATGACCTTCTTGAATGAATAGACCTATTTTTCTCAGCAAATTTGTCCCGAAGTTATTCTGTTTCTTTTCAGTGGCGTACACTGCATGTGAATTCCTGTACTTGGGTCATGCCGAAACTTTTTCCCTCCTAGGAAGTTACAAGATTTTGGAATGAAACGAATACTTTTGATGGCTGAATCCATATCGTGAATAAAAGATAGGGCACAGTTTCGAGAGACATTATTAAAAACTGAAATCCAACCCAGAATAAAACAAAATATAAATTTTTGCTCTTATTCTGAATTGGTATTTTCCGTTTCAAGTTTAGTACAGAAGACAGATATATTATTACTTGTTGGTATAACAAAGAAGTGGTTAATTATTCATTAACACAGAACAATCGCAAAATTTCCAGAAATACCTCCAACATTTGGTACAATTTTCAAGACTGCCGATAATGAGTCCTTGGGTATTAATGTGACAGAGGAAGTGAAGGTTTTCTCTCGATAAATAGTTAATGAATATTCGATAATAAGAACTATAAGGAATACTGATTTTTGAGTTTAATTTTTCCTGAACTCAATATAACTTAATTAACTCAATGATTAAATCCGTCAACATTCGCTCACTTCCTTCGTCTTTAAAATCACTGAGTTCAGAATATGAAAGAGTTTCAGATTTTCAAAACATTTTCAAATACCATACCCAAAAATCCTGTACCTCAACACATAATGAGCTTCTCTTACTTTTTTCTAATACATTTATTGGAATATAAAATACATTCATATCAAACTTATCAGCAAATATCAATTACATACCCATTAAATACCATTCCGTATATTCTGCAATCACAGTAAAAAAGGTAAACAATTCCTAATTTTATATTGAGCTTATATTTACATAAAACTACGATTAGAAAGTGCATTTTCCTTTTCTTTTTTTCATAATTACATGTGTCAGTATACTTAACATTGGCACAAATCCATCAATTTCTAAAACACTTTCTAGTGCAGTTTAGAAATACTGTGAAAAATGGGATATCAAATACTGTCAGTCGGGAGGTTATACGAGGTTTTATTTAAATTAAAACTGGATATTTCATCAGAGCTTGTTTGAAAGTATTCCATAGTTGAAGGAAACAAAAATAATTATATACTGGTATTTTCCAAACAAACCATACTTGTGGAAAATATATAACCTAGTCAAGAAAATTATAAAAATAAGAACCAATTTAAAAATTAAAATCAAATGTCTAGAGTCAGCTCCCAAAACTTCAATAATGAGGAGAAAAATAGTAAATTCGTAAGTTGTCTGTTTAAAAAAATCTGTTCTTCCGTTAATCAGCTGTCGCCCCCATACGAACGACAACTCTCAGAAGTTGAGAAACTTGTGCGAGCTAAGGACTAACGAGATCTTACATTTTAACGTGTGATTCCTAACACGGTTATGTCGTATTGTTGTATTTCACAACAAATCATCAATTGCAGGTTTATAAGATTTTATTTATTTATTGACCCCTATTCAAATTGTTTTTATTAGAAATAGAATAATCTTCATTTTATATTTTGTATTTGTTTGCAAGATATTTTTTGAATCCTGGTCGAATGAGAACTAAAACTGTTTTAATTAAACAAAACACTTCTTTTTCCAGTCATATTCATGGGTACCACCAAAAGTACAGTAATTCAAGTTAAAATACTGTTAGCAAATTGAAAGCACTCGAAGAAATAATTCTCACGCACATCAGAAGTGCAACACTCTCCGCAATGCCCCCATTCCGTTAAAGGAATCTGAGTTAAAAGGTAAGACCTTGTTAATCCTTAGCTCGCACAAGTTTCGACTTCTGAGAGTTGTCGTTCGTAGTGGGGTGACAGCTGATTAACGGGTAAACAGATTTCAATAGAATTTTTCAACAGACTCATGAGTTTACCTGATCATTATTAAAAACAAATGTTCGGGAATGATTCATTTATAGTCTTCGATTAACAATTATTTTCCAGTCGTGATATTTTTTATAAATGTCTACAGAGTGTTTATATACAAAAACCAAAAATAATCTTTTTCCAACTTTATATCTTTCATTGAATCATGAACAATAATAAGTTTGGTTCAGGCTTTTTTTAGAATAGGAATCTTATTTCAATAGTTGAAATTCATGATATAAAATGATTCAAAGAAAAATTCTTGTTTTCATATTTAGTTTCAGTATATTTTCAAACCTTCATACTATATTTCAAAAATTACCAGATATTAAAATTTTCCTCATCATTTCAACTTTGAGAGTTCTAAAATTGAATTATTATATCGAGTTTTAGGCAAAAATTTTGTAGTAATGTAAATATTTGTTCAACCTAACAAATTTGAAACACGCCAGAAAATATCAAAATATGATAGAATACAGAAAGAAATAAATACACCAGGAAACAAATCAAACAAAAAAATAAAAAGCAATAGTATCCTAATAGAAAATCCTAAGTTAGGTTAACATTAAAATCAAATTTGCGGCGTGGGGTCATTTTCGAAATCGTCTTCTAACAAGGGAGGCGGGATAGAAGTAACGTCAAATCCCTCGACTGTTTCAAACCGTTCGTCATCTTTTTCCATACGGAATATATCAGAACCGGACTGAGAATCGACGTCAGGATAATAACCTTCTTCCAAAGTTTCCGAATAGTGCATTATAGGGCTATCCTCGGCCAACGCGCTTTCATATTGAAAATTGGAAGCCATTTCTTCCATATTTCTCGTACGTATGTACTCGTTATATTCTGTGAGCCCCTTCTCGTGTTCTACAAAATAATATTCGTCTATGCTGTACTGGCCCTTTTCCATCCTAGCACGACGCTGGTTTTGCATCTGTCTTTTCCTTCTGTAACCCCTCCTATCTCTGTCCGACTTGCTTTTCGGTGATTCCACGCTGCTGGTGGAGTCATTTTCACTTGGAGGACTTTTTTGACCCAAACTCTTAGATATCGCTTTTCGGTGAGTCCTGGTGAGAGGTACGGTAGCCGTTTTACTCATAGGAACGGGACTGGTGCTTGCTAAAGGTGTAGACTCTGAACTGAGGCTACTCGAATAGTACGGGGAGCATTTCGACAACTTCAAAGGTACTTTGATAGGTCTTTCGGTGCTTTTAGAAGAAGGTTGGTGTTTCTGCAAGTATTTTTGTTTATCTTTGTCGTAACGTTGTGTGTGCACGGTTCGTTGTTCTATCGAGCTACTTGATTTGTCCGTGTCGGACAAAGGCGCGGGTATCAGTATCGGTCGCTCCGTTGACTTCGAAAAAGACTTGACGTCGCTTCGACTCAACAAATTTGATGTCAACAAAGCCAGGTCTTCGGATGGAATGTTCTTGGGACTTGGCACTGGTTTCTGCTCGCTGGTTAATGAAAATTCCTCGATGTCTAAACTGGACCCTAACCTTGTGGGTGTGAGATGTTCCTGCATGGTTGTGGGAAAAAATTGCTTCGTTTCAGAACCCGACCAGTCGGAAATCGTCGATATTCGATCGGTCAATGTACTGTCCCCCGTTGACGGAGTAGATGATAATTTTTGGAACTGCATCCCGGAGTTTTGCTGGGCTTTGAGCGTCGTGCTTGTGTTACTACTGGACCATTCTGATATAGACTGCGCGATATCAGTCAGGGAATTCTCGTCGCTTTTCAGACCGGAACTACTTTTCGTGGTCCCGCTATTGCTGGAGAGATTTTGAAACTTGACCGTATTCGTACTGTTGGACCACTCGGATAGACTCAGTGCGATCGAGGTATCTTCAGAGTGTGAACTGTGAGTGCACTTGGTTGGTTTTAAAGCAAATCGAACAGTCCCGTCTCCCAGATTCGTACCGACTGAACTGGTGCAGTCTTCTTCAGAATAAGAGCTGTGCGAACTCTTTTTATCGCTCTTGTGTGAATGAGAAGAGTCGTCGGATGCCGTGCTTCTACGCATCACAGTCGGCGGTCTCAGTTCATGTTTAGTGGTTTCCACGATATCGATAAACACGTCATCATTCAAATTGGATAAATTCAAATCTTCGTCGGAGTTTGAATCCTGCGACTTTCCTTCCAGAACTATTTTGATTCCGCTCGGCCCAACACTCAAACTTTCTGAAATGCTTTCACTTATACATTCCCGAGCCACATTCTCGTAGGTATGAGTTTTCTCGGTTTCCAAATCAACTGTTTTATTCTCGTCCGAGATCGAATCGTTATCGTAACTGCTTACTGTGTTTGAGTCCACTACAACCCTATGCGCCTCCTCCGGTGGAGTTATGTAGTAGGTTTCTACGTTACCAACAACAGGCTCGATCACGCTCGAAGGCGGACTCGGCCAATTCTCGGAGTCTTGGCTTTTGATCGACAATGACCCTTTCAATCCGAAAGTTTTCGGAATGTATTTGTTGGGGGGCTGGTAAACCTGAGTCGTTTGTTGAGAAGTGTCTGTGCTAGGAATTTCGTGCATCGCCAACAATTTTTGTGCTTGTTGGGGTATTTCCGGCAAAGGCCAATCCTCACTCTCCTGACTGCTGGATCGAACTTTCTCGTCTTTCGCCTCGGGCTCGAAACATTCCTCGTCGATGATGGTGTCGTCGGAACCCTGGCGTTTCAAACGCAAACCTCTTTCAGAAGTTATTATTTCTATGTCGTCCATCGACAGTTCGGCCATTTCCGCTGAGGTTCGTCTATCATCCGATATTTGTCTCTGTAATAAATTGCACATGTGCGGTAAAGCTTCCTGTTTGTCGCTCGGTTTGCTCAGGTCGCTGACTTTGTCTTCTTCTTCTTCAGGAAAAACGGTATTGACAGGAGTCTTCTTGTCGTTTTCAGAAACGTGGGCATGACTCGGGGACTCCGAACTAAGACTCACCTGAGGATTGCTGGACGCCATCGATTCATCATTCAAACTGTCACTCTGAGTGCTCGCTTTAGTGGAATCGTCGTCCATGCTGGACTTCTCTGAATTTGTGCTCCTCTCGGATATTCTAGACAAAGTTCTCGAAAGAAATGTACCACCTGAGTATCCACCTAAAATATCTGTATTTCCAATCCCGAGCCCGCTTATTGCCGTCAAGCAAGGATAACCAAAATTCGTTGGGAAATTCGCCAAATCTTCGGGAAGGTCAGTGTCGTCACCGGTAGGTGTGACGTCATTGTCAAACTTATAGTATATATCAGACATTGTAGTAAAGTCGCCTGAGTTTTCACGACACATAAAATATTCCTGTTTTTCATGGTCTTGATCAGATGGCAGAAGATTGTCATCAAAACTGTCGGCGGAACCAGAGCTGTCCAAGGGAAAAGCTTTCCAGGTAGAGCTGAGATCTTTCGGGATGTCGTTAGACTTCTGTAATCTACAAGCTGCACCCAAACTTCCTGAGCTTGATTCTGTATCAAGGGAGTTTCTCGATTCCGTCGAAAGCCTCTCGACAGAAAACAGCGTAGGCTTATCTAAAATATGCCCGTTCTTTCTCTTGTCAGAGGCCGAATCGTCAATAGACGAAAGACTGCTTTTGTCTGCCGAAGACAACTTTTTAGACAGTTTTTTATGTAGCCTTTGACTCAATTCTGAATCATTGGACCATTTTTCCTCGAACGGATAAGGCGTCTTTTTAATAGAAGTGGAAGTTTCTAATTCCATCTGTGATTCCTGTATTGGCGTTAGATCTTTCGGGATATCATTCGCCTCGTCGGAGCTTGAGTCATCTAGTTTTAAAGAGGAGGAGCCTTCATCTATAGTAAATGCTCTCCCTAAAACACATATTCTGGGACTTCTAGGGCTTCTCGGGCTCCTAGGTGCTTCGGAATCTGGCGACCTTTTATCAAGAAGTTCCTTGGTCGTAAAAGTTTCGATGGTTTGGCTCAAACCAATTGCTCTACCTATCGCACAACTAGTACTACTATCGTCAGTCTCCTTTACTTCCTTTCCAGGGGAGATATCTTTTTCCCCGCTGGTCCAAGAACCAGTTGTATCACTGGATCTAGATTGATCTGAACTTCTCTTCAACAAATCTAGTTTGCCCAGTTTTCTAGTTGCCGTTAACAATTTGTTATCTTCAGGCGACTTGTCTAAGTCAGGCGTTTTCTCTGGAGATTCCAATGTAACATTATCGTAATCGAGCGATTCTTCAATACCAACAAATTCTTCACACTCAACCGTAACCCAAGACCCCGTATCTTCGGATTTGCTCCGTTCTATGCCTAATTTCAGTAGCGCATCCTTATGCTCACTAGAAACCGATAAAAAGGTACTAGCACCCGCCAAGTTTTCACCTTTCAAGTCACTTACATCTGTCAAAGATTCTTCTTCGCTAGTGATTCGAATTAAATTGTCCTCCTTTTGTTCCTTTTCTCGCTTCTTCTCGATCTTTCTCATCAGGTATTTACTGACTGTACTAGAAGCCCTCTGCATTTCTGCTACGAGTTGGGCGTCTTTTTCCGACCTGCCAGACGAATCTCCGGTAGACTCATCTATGTATTTTATATCGAGAGATTCGCCTAAACTCACCTTCTCTATACTTTGTGAATCTGAGGAACTTTTAGTGTCAATTTTACCCAGATCTGGTGGCTTTGGAGAAGTGCGCTGCTCAAAAAAATCGTTAGACTTTTGTATTACTTCTATGTTTTCAAGTTTTTTGTGCGATTCGTCTACTGAAATCCATACGTCCAAGCTGGTTCCTTCCAAAATAATTTTGTCGCCTGCGTCGGCCTGAGGTGGAATTTCGTGAACATCCGCCGTGACAGTTTCTTGTACTGCATCTGTTTCTGGGGAAGTTTCCTCTAGACATTCATTTTCTTGCATATTCCGTATCGCTTCAGGCTTGAAATCAAATTCTCCCCCTGAAAGCGGCTTGTCGAGGTTATCAAGATCCAAACTCTTACCTAAACGTTGTACGATTCTAGTACTTTCTTCAGGGACATTGAGATCTAAGCTTTTTGTGAGTTTCTCGCCCATTTTTTTATCGAGCTTCTTAGGTGATTTCGTGATTATTATTGCTTCTTCAAGTGAGACAGTCGGTTCTATTGTATTAATGCTGATTTCCAATTTACCATGACGTTCTCTCACCATCTCCTCTACCTGAGGAAAGACTGGTAGTACATCCTTAACGGGACTCTTGAGTGTTTTCGTTTGCTTTATGGCAATCTCATAGAGCATTTGTTGTTTTTCTTTCCTTTTAGCGATCGTATCAGGATCGCTATCTTCTTGGGACTTTGTTCTTTCCTTGCTGCCCATCTTTTTCAATTCCAGTTTTTCCAGCGACTTTGCTTTTTCTTTTGGGGCCGTTTTCTTAGTAATTTCTGTCTCTTGACTTTTAGCTCTCTTCACTTCAGGAAGAGGTGGAGTTTTCTCAATTGGAAGGGATTTTTGAGTGGGAAGTACTTCAGAAGATTTTTGTGAAGAAGTTTTAGGTCCTTTGGAAGATTCTGTCTTCGATGGAAGTTTTGGTTTAGGTGCAAAAGGTCTTGGTAACTGCTTTTCGTTTTCTTTAGAAATCTGCGGCTTCACTGGGGCCCTGGATTTCGTTGTCCTGTGACCAGACTGCTTTGGTGGTAGAGTAGTTCTGCTGATCTTCTTCGACTTTGAGCTGCTCACATCTGGCACTATTTGATCCCGCTCTTTCTCTTTTTTGATTGCTCCTTCCTTCAATCTTGTATCATCTTTTGCAGAATCTTTGCCTTTCACAGAAACTTTGGTGGACTCGTCATCGGTTGTTCTTGGGGTAGAGGGTACTTTCTGGGCGAGTCGTTTTTCCAAAACATTTTCAAGAACATTTTTTTTGCCATCGTCCGTGTCAGATCTCTCCTCTGTTGACTTATCACTTATCAAATAGTTATCCAACCCGCTATCTTTGTCTGTCAAATGTTGATCTTCTTCAGCCAACGTGTCATCTTTGCTCGAAAAAGCATTCAAAGCTGGTAACTTACTTACAGCTATAACAGGAGCGTCCAAACTTTTTGCCCTTCTTCCTATGCTGGGCGAATCCAGAGCTTGCTGTTTTTGCAACAGCGTGAATGCTGATCCTTCAGACAGATTCAAGCGAGCATGTGCGAACAGAAGAGGGCTGTGACCTCTTTTTCTCAAAGAAGGAGAAGGGATTTCGGTAATCGTAGTTTTTGAGGGCACCTTCAAATCTTTCAAGTCATTTTCAATCTCAGCCTGTAGCAGCTGCTTCTCCTTCGCCCTTTCATCATCGATAGTTGTTATTTCCTTGTCTGTAGAACACTCTTCCTTAAGGGTCTCGTCCACCGATTTATCACCGTCTTCCTTATCGTGTTCGTGGACAGTTTTCAAAGGTTCTTGCACACAATCGATAAACACTGGTTGCAAATCGGTAGTTTTAACGTTGAATTCGTCCTCTGAACTGGGAATCGAAAACGACCTTTCAGAGATTCTTCTAAGTTCCGTGGTTGTTGGTTCCAGATTGTTTTCTTGTTTGTCAGTTTTCTTCCTAGAAGTTGGTGGTGATCCTTCTACTTCAGTCGAGGACATAGTATATTGCAAATATTTCCTCTCAGACTCGAATTTGAGGATCGATTCCATTTCTTTGCGCATTTGCGGAGGAGAAAATTCAATTCTAGTCGGAGTTGCTTCAGCACTACCGAATACATCATCAGAATCTAGGGATTCGTCATCAGAACTGAAGGAAGTTATTCTTACTTTGGTCTTATTTGTTTTCCCACCCTTTTTCCCAGGCTGCATTCTAGGTTTGATAACCCTCTTTGGTTTGATGTCAGTTTTTATTTTGATTTTTGGCTTGGTTTCTGCGTCCTTCATCTCTTCCACTTTTTGAACAGCTTTATCTTCCGTTTTTATATCTCTTTTCGCCAATCTTTCATTCTGAATATTCAACAACTTTTGAATAGGTTTAATGCTTTCTGTTTTAGAACTGGTAGGCGAATCGCTTTCGATTTGACTCAATTTAGAATTCAAGGCCTCCAGCAATACAGGATCGATGTGAGTTATATCCCTTTTAGGACTTGATAAATGCTGGATAGGTACTACACTTTTATCTACTTCAAGGGTAACTGGATCGACTTTGGATAGGTCGATGTTTTGAGTGAAGAGAAATGAAGTTTCTGGGGGTTCGAGCAGGGATTTGGTTTTATTGGTATCCTCTTTTGGAGAAAGTTCTTTCACTTCCATTATCACTTTCTTAGGAGGCTCAGACATATCGTACTGTTTCACTTCTTCATTTTTAGATATTCCATTCATTATATGACGTTTATGCAACACGTAGGAAATATCTTCATCTTTAGGAGGCAAATTAACGAAATCCGACTGAGCTCTAACGCCCAATATCTCGAACTGGCTTTTCGGTACTTCGAATTTGGTTTTTAGCCCTTCCGCGTCTCTTTTCAGCACGTCAAAATGGCCGAACTCGGCCGAAGGCATCTCGAAGTGCGTTCCTTTGTATTTCATTATAGGAGGAGCACTTGGTATCTGTTTATAAAAGAAGTCGTCATCACTGGACTCCGCAGGAGTCAAGTCTATTGATTTCTGATGCATCAGCAGCAGACGCTTAGAGCTGGAACTCAACCGCTGTCTAGCCAGTGAGTTAGGATCGGACTTCGTGCGTTCGATGGGTTGATGCATGGGCAAGTCGTGTACAATTCTTGGCTCTATTTCCATGAAGACGTCGCGGTAACTTTTCTTATCGGACCTCTTGACTTTATCGTCTATGTTCGGCACCACGCCGAAACTGTGATCCGGACAAACGTCTGAATCCAGACTCTCTTGCAGTGACTGAATTTTATCATCGTCAAAGCTGAATATGATGCTTTCCGATTCTGTGGATCTCTCCGTGAGAGGTGGCTGTGAAGACCACGTCTGAGCCGTTGAGGGGGTACATGCTGTTAGGTTTTCCTGCCAATCGTGCGATATTTTGTACGGTTCGTTATCGACTGTGTGAGATCTGTGGTGATGCGAAGACTTTTGCGTCCTCGGCACCGTGTTTTGTTCCAAATTCGCCAAGAGTCGGTTGATTTTCATGTTTTGTTCCGTTTCGACGTTCTGCAAACTGATCGATTGTACGTGCGTGAAGTTTCGGTTCATCTCAATATTATCGAGATTCTGTATTTTGTGAATTCCGTAGTTTCTCTCGAAACTGATTTTTCTATCATAATCATGTTTGTGATTCTTATACTTAGTCTCATCTGAAAATCTCGACGGAGCGTCAAAATACTCGCTTTTAGATTCGAGACTAGAAGTCCTCGATTCTGAATATCCATTCCTCGCGTCAACGTTATCAGAACTTTTATTTCTGCGGATAACTCTCTTAGTGTCCACGTCAGATTTCGATTCTAGACTGGACGTACGCGAACCGAAACTTGGATCTCTCTGGGATTTTTTGAGACTTTCTCTGCTGGATTTGGAAGTTTTCGACTCATAATAATCGCTCTTGGATTCCAAGCTGGACGTTCTAGAACCCTGCTTGAACTGTTTGTAGTAACTTCCGTCCGATTTCCTGGGAATAATTTCCCTCGGGAAATCCCTAGGATCTTCCATCAAGAATATATCCTGGTGAACATCGGAACTACTCTTACACTTATGCCTTTTATCTTGCTCTGATTCGCTATCTGAGGGAAGATAATTTCCGGAATCTAAACTGCAACTCCTAATACTGAACGGCTTAGGTTTCCTATATTTATATTCGCCTGACGTGCTATAGTCGTCGTCGGACTTCTCTATGAGCTCGTAACTATCGTGGGAGAGATCGTCTTGGGAATCGCGAAGGTCATAGTTACCGGGGTCTTCTACAGACTCCTGGGAATAGGTAGTCGTTCCAGGATAACTACTCGAGTACACTTTTTCATTAGGCATCATAATATCCTGATGAATTTCTAAGCTACTGTCGCGCGAGCTGGCGCTATATATAGGGTGTTCGTCGTAACGCGTTACGGGGGATTCTAACTTTCTTTCCTCGAAGCTTATGACCGCCTTTTCGACAGGTCTCGGGGGGTGGGCTCTACGTTTAGCTTGCCCCGTTTCCTCGAAACTAAAGTCATAAAGGTCTTTACAACTGGCGCTACGCCGCCAAACGTGGCGTTTGGGCAGCGTGGTAATGGATTTGTAGGTATATTCAGGGCCGGGTTCGAGTTCTAATCCTACGTCATTTTGCGACTGCGTCTGTGAGGGAAAATTGTTAACAAAGGAGGTGGTTTGATCAAGGCTACCCTCCGATTTATGACTAGAGGGCATCTGGGTAATAATGTGGGTGCGAGTGGTACCTGTATCTGCCCTGTGAACAGCTGCGCGGACGGCGAGCGGCGAACTGGTGATAGTGGGCTTCGACTTCTCGTACTGCCCCATATGGAGCGGGCTCGTGGTCGCAGAAGTCTCTGGAGACGGTGATTGCATCTTCTGAGGAGGAGGCGACGGCAAGTTCGTCGTCCGAGATGGTGGCAGCGTGGTAGGCCTGGTGTCGGGGACCGAGTTCCAGGACGTAGCTGTGACGCGGTGGCGAGAGGCTGACCTCATCGTCGGAGAATCCGGGGATACCACATGAACGCCCATCGAACCCAGAGACGCCGAGAGTTTGGACGCTTCCACTGTGAGTAAACAAAAATGACTCGCCCTCTCTAAAAACGTTCACCAGGGGATTTAGGGAGCTCAATTATAGGTAGAAAGATATGAACTGATCTCTGTAGAATGTCAAGAGATCTGTGTAAATAAATGTTATCAAATCGTATATTCTGAGTATGGTACATTCAAGAGTTTCACATTCTTTATTACTCCCTAGTAGATAGGTATCAATTAAACCACACCAGAAGTGACATAGTCTTTGCATTAACTACTTACTGACTAATTATTGGTCTCTTAACTAATGAAATTCAATTTATTATATTCAATTCAATTTATTATATTTAGGCAATTCTTGGACTTCTTTGATATCAGAAAGTCGATTTTCAAAAAAGTAAACAATAGAGTGTTTAGAATAGAACCCTTGTCACTGTTTTTATAAGATTTCACTTGTCTTCAACTGTCTTTCATCTCATGTTGTGGTCTCATACCTTGGACTCGCTTGAGTAAGATACAGTTGAAACTTGAGACCTTCTTAAATCCTCTTTTGGATAACTTAAACCCGAAATAACCAGCAAATAACAAATCAGAATTTCTTTCCAGATACAGAAAAAAAGAAATAGATTCGGGTTTTTCGCAGTCCTACAAATTATGGTCATTTTTTTTTTGCTGATGCAGATAAGTGCTTTGACAATTTTCCAGAATTCTCCTCGACCAAATTTAATGAATTATTTCAAAATAGCATCCAGAGGATAAATTGCAGATAACAAAGAGGTTAGATTATTTATTAAAACTGCGTCCAAAATATAACGTTATTGAAGTTTAGGAAAAAATTTCTACTGATGATGGTGATGGTGTGTTCAACAAATGAAGACATCAATCGGCGAACCGCTGTTAGGGTATATGGAACACAAAATATAGGTTATGCTTACTGTTTCAGAATTTGCTGTGTTTTGAATTGTTCAACCATGAATTTGTAGGAGTAATGTTTTTAGAGTAATCATCACAGACATAAGAAACTTAAGAATAGATAAAATCTAACGAAAAGTACAAGAAATCATAACAATTTCTAAGAACAGTAAACGACTTGTTTCTAATATTTCAAACAGACATATCTAAATGATGAACTTTCATATCGCAAGATATGGATGATTTCACAATGAATAACGAATATGTCATAAAAAGTAAAACCAGATATAAAGGTTCTATTCCAAATAGTACACTATAAACTATAGAATTTCAATCGCCCATGAAAAGAATCCTCCTCGTGTTCCAGTTTTGTTAAAAAAAAATCATCACAATTCAATCTATCTTTTCCAGGTATCCAGTATCCAGGTATCCAGGCATAGTTGAGGGACTTGAGTCCGGGAAGGTTGTGGAGGTCACACCTTTGGACCTGTCAAAGGCCTTTGATTTTGTTTCCCACAGCATTTTACTCGAAAAACTATCATATTGTGGTGTAAGAGGTACTCCTTTGGGTTTGATTGAAACTTAGATGAATAATCGTTTCCAGAGAGTTTTTTATAACAATACATTTTCTGAGCTGAGGCCGACCAACCTCGGTGTACCGCAGGGATCGGTTTTGGGCCCGCTTTTGTTCGTTATTTACATCAATAATTTTTACAACTACATGAAGCCATGCCACAGTATACTATTTTCTGATGATACATCCTTGATATACTCTTCTATGAATTATTCAGCACTTGTTGATAAGTCTATGGAAATACAAAAAAAAGCAGAGCATTGGTTCAGTGTCAAAAAACTCATGATGAGTAAGGAAAAATCACAAAACATGATTGTTTCTATGGCTCCACCATTACCTGAATTCCAGTGTGTCAAATTATTGGGTTTTACTCTGGACAATAGGCTAAATTGGTCAAGACACATTTCAAGCTTCAAAAGTAAGCTATCGAGTGCCTTATTTTTACTTAGACAGCTGAAACCAATAAAAAGTTTACTACATTGAAAATAGTATTTTGCTGGCTCATACAGTCTCACATTTCTTATGGTATTCTACTTTGGGGAAATTCGAGTGATGCCCAATGCATTTTTATATTACAGAAAAAACCTCTGAGAATTCTTGCTACAGTCGGTTTTAGGGATTCTTGTCGTGAATCATTCATCACTCTAACTGTTTTTATTTCACTTCAGAATATGTAGAACCCTGTAAACTTGTTACAAATTTTTACTATTTATTTTATTGAAGACTTTGTACCTTGCACCTATTTGTTTTTCTGACTTGTCATTAATGTATTTTATACATAACATGATCAAATAAATATATCTATCTATCTATCTATCAGTGGTCAATATTGTGATGTGGTTCTACATGTAACTTGTGTATTAAAGAAAACAATTGAGCTCCCGAAAAAATTTCTTTGAAAAACAGCACCTTTTACAAAAATATTGCCAACCAGGATTTTTTGTCATGCAATTAAACAAATAGAAAAAAGCCGGGGCCTTGGGGTACATACCGCTCAGGTTGCTATCGGCAAGAGGCAACAGGGGATGTGCGGAAATGCTGTTCCCGACGGTTGTTGAATGCATGTTGGAAGCGCTCGAATGAGCACTAGAATGTCTGAACGAATGTGACCTGCGGTAAGAGAAAGAGGAATCAGATTTACATTCTACACACTTAACAGTTAGTATCTCTAAAATAACTAAGTTAAGCCTTTTTGTGAAACTTTATGGAGCACAGTGAAGAGCTTCGTCGTTTCTATGTCCGACTCATTCAATTCGAATTGAAATGAAACAAATAATATTTCAGTAAACATATACACCGATCATAGACCATGCAGTGCTACGTATTCGTGTACAGTGTCGTTTTTGTAAGTCGATAACAACACGTTCTTGGCAGAAGATAAAAAATCAAAGAAACAGATTGAGACTTTCCTCCTTCCCTTATCCGTTTCATAGCAGCCCGTCGGGCAACAGCATTTTCCGTTGCAAATGCTACAAACAACCATGCTCCACACTTCACAAATCAGCTACTTGTTATTTTATGATACAGGGTTCTTACTGAGGAGGGGGTAAAGAGAGTCCATTTTATGACTTAAGCAATGCAAAACTATTTACTCGGTCTTCATCAACTTTTTATCTACAATCATCAACTTGAAGCAGTATGTGTAAGAGTAAATGTCGGATGTGAACAATATAAATGGTGGTGTAAGAGTAGAACACGAGAAAAAAACATGCAACAAATCTGTTCAACTTACCTTTGGAATGTTTGCCGTTTTACATAATTATCTCTTACGAATTCTACGATTTGTTTCTGGGTTTTTCCACTATACCTGCAAAAAAACATGAAGATAAATAAAAATGTGTTTTAAAACAGATCGCTTTTGAACATTCTTGTTGACTGGATTTTCTTATCACCCCATAGATGAAGAAAACTACAAAAGTTTATAATGTGAAGTTTTCAAAGCATTTATCTTGTAAATTATCATTTATATTGTTACGAAATATCTAACGTCGCCGCTGACCCAATTCCACGAAGAGATCTGTATTCAGGTAGATCATCACGTCACACGCACGTGAACGCGATTAACTGGAAATTTATAGCAAGCGAATTTTCGATGATTTTCTTCGAATTTCGAGATAAATCGATGGGACTATATAAACAGCTAATTCCTTCGACAGAGATCATTATTAGTCAGAGAGTAGTAAG
>WOGN01000077.1:0-34214 GCA_015342105.1 Leptinotarsa texana | reverse complement strand
GCAATGTTTCCAAAACATTTGCAAACATTAATATTAACAAACGAGTTTCCATTAAATTATCCGTGCATAGATGCAGAGACACTGTAAAACTGACGAAAACAATACCCAATAACATAAAACAATGATACTGTCAATATCATGTCTGGCAAATGTAGGTAAATTGTAAAACACTGTCGGCTGTCTGGTTATCTCTTTCCACTGTCATCACTATAACATACGTTTTTGATTAGAAGACAAATGTTAACGAATTGTCATCTGTTCATAGCGGTTGATAGAAAGAGATGTTACATAGAGTGCTTTCTATGATCATAAATTGATGACGTATCGGTAAAGTTAAAATAATCGAAGTGTATGTTCATAGAGAAATCTGCGAAACAAAAATGAACATTTGTATTATAATAGCATTATAATAGGTACTCTGTGTGACTCTTCCTGATATCTATTGGCGAGTAGTAATAATATTAATACCGAGCAAAGATCGGTCATTCAGGTACTCATAACATAAACCTAAGTATGTTGTTAAGGAGTGATTAATTTTTGAAAAAGAAAGGTTTTGACTTTCTCTCCATCTTGATACAAAAAAAGTGGGAATCTTCCAAAGAAAGGAAGGAGGCAATCGATCTTTAAAGAAGTAACTCTATACATAAATGTGTAGATCTTGCAAAGAAGTAACTTTCAGACACAAACTGGAAGAAAAAGCCCTCCAGAAACAGCTACTTTCATATAAACATTGAATTACATCGAAAAATTCTTTCAAAACAAATTCTTCTATATGAACACTGAATTATACAAAAAATACTTTTCTCTACTTAGTTTGTACTCCAATATAGAAGTATTTGTTTCCAATCAATTTTTTCTTTCGGTTAATTCAATGTTTAGGAGGACTTTTTCTTTCAGTTTGTGCCTGAAAGTTACTTCTTTGCATGATCTACACAACTATGTATACAGTTACTTCTTTTAAAATTGATTGCGTCTTTCCTTTCTTTGAAAGATTCCTATTTTTTGGTATAAAGGTGGAGTAGTAGAAAGCCAAAATTTTTCTTTCCCAAAAATATATATTGTTTTCTGAAAACTACAATCTAAGGAAGTAAAAAGCATACAATTCATACAATACATACAAAGTCCTTATCAATCTATAAGTTTTCCCGTATTTTAGTAATTCATTTGAAAATATTATCTCCAACGGAAAGATTCAGAGACAAATTGAATGTTTCCATTGAGTTTTCTTCAGATGGATTAGATATGAGCAGTTATGCGTCAGACAATGTGGCTCCTTGTCATTATAATCTATATGCACTTTCAAATCACAGTGGGACTACTTACAACGGATATAACACAGCATATTGCATACACCTATATAGTGACACGTGGCATGAATACAACGATTCAAACGTGTTCCCAATTTCGCCAAAATCACTTGTGAGCAATGAGGCATATGTCCTCTTTTATGAACAGGAGGGAACGAAGCAGCACCTTTGATGTGATTTTTTTTCTTCTTTACTTTTTTCATAATCTTACTTCTTTGAATTGATTTGTATTTCATGATTGTTCCAAATTTCATTATTTATTGTAATATTCAAAATTTTTATAAAACTTGTTCGTCTTGAAAAAAAAAATGATAATGATACATTAGTATAAACAGATTCGAACAATTGAATATGGATTTTATTTTGTTTAATGGAATAGAGAAGCAAGTGTTCCAGATTACAATACAATATTGCAATGAGTCATATAGGCACAGTTCTTAGCAATTCACATAGTAAATGTAACTGAATATTATTACTTATTTTCAGTGGAAAATACTCAATGCAATTTGTCAGGAAATTGCACTATTATTCTCAATATAGTGTAAAAACAACACCATGTTCCAATTTTCATTGATTTTGAAACAATATTAGTTTGGAAAATTGTTTTCTGATCACAGCACCCCTTTCAATTTCTCTTTGTTTCTTTGAAACTTCATGAAATCTGAATTTGGTTTAAAATTGTATTATGAGCTTGATAAGAATTGATTTACGGTTTTCTGAAAAAGTGACAGAATCTTGATAGTGATCAGTCAGATCTGAAAATACATCCTTTTTGAAACGCATAAATGTCAAGTAACATTTAAGAATGAATTTATGGAAAAAAATTTGTGATTTCAGTTTCATTTCATTTTTCATCTGAAATAGATGATCTAGTTTCTGTAGCACTATTGTGATGCATTAACAAAAATCAACCTTGCCATTTGTAATGTTTACATGAAAACTCAAAACGCTCCATAATCCAGTTACGACAGTAACACTCGCGAACAAGTGGTACGTACGGGAAAAACTGCGGTCTTGGGCGTGATCATTTCTGATGTTCTCCTTCTCTTCTCATTGTCTCGGCTGGTTTGGTAGGTAGCTCACATTGAGATTTTCCCACAGAACTATAACCTCTAAGTTATAGTTCTGTGGATTTTCCCCACCTTGTCATTGTCTCAGTTGGTAAAGTAAATAATCAATTTATCTACAAATTCCGTTATTCCTTTAAAGTTGTATCATTGACAGTTTCAGTTAACTTTCAAATAAATTGTAAATAAGCCATTTCAAGCTTAACTTTGTGACTTCTAGTGATAATCCAGATTTCGGAAGGATAATTTACACAATAATAATGGTAATAAAGTAGAAAGCCAATTTATTACTGTTTTTTGTTCAGTATTCTTTTATTCAGTATAAAATATTTAGAATCCATCCTATAAGGGCAATTGTTAGGGCTAGTTTATGTTGGACCGATAATCACATAAAAAGTGCGATTTAAAATTGCGTCGTGTTTATCGTAAAAAAGTTGAAATAATTGAAATTTCCTTCAACATGCAATGAGGTTATAATGCTATTTTATTTGACTCATTTTTTAAGCCCATACATCAAAATTGAATCCGAAATGGACGAATGTGTCAGGTTGTTCAAATTATATCAACTTTACCATATGTATAAAGCTTCAATGAGAAAACCTCGTCGTTATGGCGTGAGAAATATTGTCAAAAACAAGAAAATATGGAGAATATCACAACTGTGGTTAAAATGAGAATTAGTGATCCAGAGAAATATTTCAGGCCGACTCCCATTATTCAATAAATTATTGAATTTGGTTGGCCAATCTTTAAAGAAAATTCATTTTGCAAAAGAACCCCTCGCTGCTGCACTTAAGTTGGCAGTAACGTTAAGAGAAAAGGTTTGACGACAAAACAAAACTTGAGAAAATTGTTAGTCCTATTTTCTGATATGATGGAGTCTGGTCTTAAAAGTCTTAATTCGTATGAGTCGTATGCATCGACATAACCATTTCGGTGGTCGTATGTCATTATTCAGGATCATGTAATAAAATTTAAAATTCAACAATAAAATCTCTAGATATTGCCCGCTTTAACATGAACAGGGTATTTTGACAATTGAGGCAAATTTGCGGAACCGCAAAAATATTATCGCTTTACAAGAAACGAATTTGGTATTATTTCAATAAAAATCAAGATTTAAACACTGTGGAGAAGTTGAAAGTAAGGTCACAATTAAATCGACATTTTTTTATGGATATGAATAATATGAGGCTACAAAATATTGTGTAAAAAGTTGAAAACTTTCGATTATGTAGAGTAACCATGCATGTAATTTGGAATGATTTAGAAGAATTGTGTAGGCTAATTCACATGTTTTAACTAGACAAAAATTAATTTTTGAGATCTATCAGATAGAAAGTTTAGAGATCGCGAGTGGAACAACTGCCCCAGGCAGCATGCTAGGGAGATATTTTTGTCCTTCATATAAATATGGGACAGCCTCTGCCACACCTTCTACTCTACCCAGTCAACATCGAACTGCTCTATACCAAAAAAGTTTTGAATATCAGGGGTGCAAACTATAAAAACTTCCGGACAACATTAAAGTTTCAGGAAATGTATATATTTTCAAGAGAAAAGTTAAGCAACTCTTATTGTCAAAAAACTGCTACACTGTTGAGGAATTTCAGCCATAACTTTATTTCCACCTTTTTTATTTTTAAACACGTAGAATTAGTAACTTTAATATATTTTATTTATTTTATTTGTAATAATTGTTTGTGACATGGATGTCCTATATACATCCAGAGATATTTATTAATCATTCTATTCATTTCATATGTATATACATTTTCTTATATCATTTCTTTGCTTAAATTTATTAACGTTTTTCTTTTTTTTATTTGCATTATTAAACTGTTGATGTGGAAACTAATTAGTGAAAATAAAGAAATTATTATTATTATAATAATGTATCGGGGCCCGTGTACTGCCAAGGTCGCCTCAGCCCCTAGATTTATTTTTCTTACACTTGTCAATTGAGCAGTTCTTAAAATAGTTTTGCCTATGACCATTTATTTATAAAGGTACCACCATTTGTAATAAGAAGTAATGTAAATATGAATCATATAAACAAATTGTTACTACCAAATGATATGAAAACTTCAGCTTTGATATAGAAAAAAAAAAAAAAAGTAATATTTTTGCAATGAGATCATCAATGGACTCGGAAACGATTAATGTTTGAAATGTTCAATTTTTATTCTTACTGCTACTACTACCTAAGTAAAAGTAGAATTTTTTTCAACAATGAGTAAGGTTTTGAATACATTTATTGAAATATACTTACGTTACATCCATTGATAGTATATAAAGTTAAAAAGGATTTCAGAAGTATTCATGATAATATAGTTAGATATATAACCATTTTCATCTTAACCAGCAGTTGAATGAATAGTAGTGTTTGTTTCAACTTGAAAAGACAATCAGATACAGTGAGGGTACAGTCAAAATTAGTTTAGAATTCTTTACAAGAGGGTTTCGTGATCTAGATTTAGGATATATCTTAAAATTCAGTTTTGATTATTGAATATTCTTTGTGACTATACTGAGGAACTCCAAACTTATCATATGGAATAAATGACTGCACATGAACATAGTAATATGTAGATAATAAAAAATTACATTTTTATTAAATCAACAGTATTTCACAATGAATATGATAGATTGATAGTCATAGACAGTTTACAAATTAGTGTCCAAATTGAAATTTTATGCTTAATAAAACAGAATGCCTTATGGTATAAACATTAATTTCTTGTTGTTTTTGTGACCCAATTTCAATTTTTAAGGATGTATTGGTTCAGAATTTGAGTTCATCTAATAAGATATTCAGTACATCAGTTCAGTCATTATAAACAAGTTTAATAGCCGAACTCCAAAGTATGAAAAGATTATATGCTACTGTTTAGCATTTTGAAAATTGTTAATGTCCATTATTAAAATGTTACAATTGATCAAATGCTAAATAAAATCATAGATAGGTATTTCAAATCACTTGGTTTTTCTTATTTTCTCTCTGAATATTCCTTATATTTATCTAAAATTCAGATATCATTTTAGCACAGAAATATTCAAGCAGCATAGTTGAAGATACACATACTACTAACAAGAGCATGGAAAAATGAAAGTGAATTTATAAAACATTAAGTAATAAATGATAAAGATATCGCAATAGATTGCTACGTATTGAGGAATGAGGATGCAGCACCATTAAATATATAGGTATACTACAGGCGCTGTAAAGGAGAATAACACCTACTAGTCAGTAAAGTGAATATTCTTATGGTCTCACTTTTCATAACTCACTATGTTTTTTCAGGTAAGTAATAATAAATATGCAGATTATATTGATATCTGTTTTCATCCCAATTTTTTTATCATGTTTTATTTTGTCCACAAAATAGAACTTGTTAATATTTGTAATTAGAAGTACTTGTTGAATGTTATGTTTCCTATCACATTACATTTTTGATTTATTTACATGTTGTGATATACGCAAGAAATGTGTCCATTAATCATGAGAATGAAGTTTTTTGACGTTCCCCTTTGACTTGCATCATACACATGCCAGCAAGTAATGTCCATTTCTCGTTAGTAAAATATTATATTTATTCTATGATTTATAACATGAATATAATAAAATTAGATTCATGTACTTGAGTGATTTATTACTAAAACAACTATGGGCAATTGTTTCTGAATAAAAGTTTACATTGGGTTTTATTATTTTGAAGAAACCTAAAAAAGAACGAAATTATTTATTTTCTTGCCCCATCTTAGTAGTTTCAAAAATCGTCATTTGCCAGTCATCCCTCGAAGTTGATTGTGGATACTAAAAATCAAAACGTAAAGTAACTTGGCTTGAATTCTTTTAATTTTTATTTTTTTATTGTTCAATTTTCAATTGTTAGTATTTTATTTTACTGTAATTTAAGTTCAGGGTTTTTTTTGCTTAATAACATTTTTATTTTCATCTATTAATTTTAATTTTATTGATTCTTCCAGGGATTTCATTTCATTTTATGTAATATTAGACAATGGAAGTCCGAACAAATAAAATTCGTCATTTGCTATTGTTATGATACACTCTCGGTATTGCAAAACTTTGCTTTTTGTTCAATGTATAAATGGGAAAAAAATTATTGTTCAGTAATATATACAGGGTGTTGCTTAATGACATGCTAATATTTAAGATTATTTTTGGGTTCGTTCTGAGAAAAAATTCTTACGAACTTCTGAAAAATTTTTTTGAACAGGAAGGTGCTAAAGTTTTAATAAAATGTTGTGATAAATTTGGTAAAGCCCTAGATATCTTCCTGAAACTTAGTATGCATCCTCTATGTATCAAAAGATATTTTCTGTTTTACAACAGCAACTCGTTAGCATCTACCAACAAGGAAATCGCTACTCTTAACTCCGAGATTATTTTTGCATTAAAGTCATATTCAGCAAAATCAACACAAAAATCCAACCAGTTTTTAACCAAAAAGCAAGAAATCTTATACACATCACTGGATAGACTCCGAATACAGAATTATTTTTTAGAACTGGGGCCTTTTGAATAAACTCCAAAATATACCTTTCTGATTTTTCAAAAACAGGTGGAGCATGGCGGAGTAAAAATCGATGATACCAGCATGAATATTAGTAACACCATGTGAACTCTAAAATAATATGAAATGCTCATAGAAATTCTTGAGAATTTAGAATTGTAGATATTGATTCCAGAATGTAGTAGTAGTAGTATTTATTCATCTTTAAAATCGTAATGATATACATTTCAAATATATATAAAACAAATAAATAACTGAATAAATAAATGGGAATGAATATATACCTATCAGTTAATACAATCACAATTCAAAACTTTACAAGCGATATTCCTCATTTGACTTGTTCGATTGATGACTTGTTGATTTTGTAGAAATTCATGTTGAATAAAGAATAAAGAAAATACTTTTGTCTAGTTTCTACTATGTTTATTTATTCGCTTATAAGTCGGTTTCGGCTTATAAGGCCATTTTCAAGGAGTTACTTGAAAATGGCCTTATAAGCCGAAACCGGTCGTAACAAATAAATAAACATAGTAGAAACTAGACAAAAGTATTCTCTTTATTCTATATTCCTCATTTGGACGCCACCGAACCTACGGTTTTTTGGATATATAAAAACAGATGCACATTCTAAAAAAAACAGAATATTATAATCAAATAATTCAACAGAAAATCAGGAAGGAAACATGCAATGTTAATCATGTTAATCGATATACTTACATTTTAATTGATATACTTTTTTTAACACAATTTTCTTCACAAAATTCGTCACAAGTGACATATATTTTCTATGTTACAATAAAGCCTTGTAGCTGCAATAATTACTGTTATTGAATCAAAAAACACCTTTTTCATATTTCTGTAACACAATAAACAAACGGACTTTGTCCCAATTTCCTTATGGACTTTATAGAAGAAAATACGGAAAAACAAGATGTGATAGAATGGTCCAAAATTAAAGAAGTTATTAGTAATTGAAAAAAATAGATTTGTATATAAAACTTTATGAACTTTTATTATTTATTTGTAAATATATTAAAACCCTTCATAACTTTTTTTTCTAGTTTTCACCAGTGAGAAGGGAGAAAAATCCTAAACCTGTTGTTAAAGAAAATGAATCTGAAAAAATAGAAAATTTATTATTAGCGCCTTTTACGCCAACTCCTAAACTTTTTTTTGATAATATCAGGATTGGTGATACAGCAACACAACAGTTGTTGATTAAAAATCCAACTGACCATGATATAACTGTAAGTAGCTTTCTTATCGTACTGAAAATAATATTGAAAACTAACAAGACCCGAGAGTATTCTATAAAATTGAAGTGTTTTGTTTGAACTTTTAATTGTGTAATCATATTTTGCAGCTTTTTCTCGCAAGACCGTTGCCTGAAGAAATTAATGTTTCCTACAATTGGAACGAAAAAATTATTGGAAGGTATTCGGAGGAAATATTTGAAATAAGATGGAAACCTATGAAAAAGGAATCAGTTAGGCATACAATCACTTTTAAAGATTTCGGTAAAATACAAAAGGATGTATATATTGCGTTCACATCAATTCCACAAAATGTGAGTGACAATTGTTAATTTTATTTTGTTTTGTTTTTTCATTTGTCAGATAATTTTCATAGACTACTATAGATAGAATGTTACTGGAATTTTTCCCAACACCAAATCGTTATTTTTAACACCTCGACACGTGTTTCGATCACCAAGTGATCATCTTCAAAGAGGAAACACGTGTCGAGGTGTGAAAATAACGATTTGGTGTTGGGAAAAACTCCAGAAATATTCTTTACTACACCAAAGGTTCCAAACAGTGCATCATAAGTACTATAGATAGACTGATATTTTATTTTCCTCTGAATGTTATGATACAACACAAATATACATGAACACATCATACATTATGGAAAGGGCCAGTATCACAAATTTTCACAATTTTAAATCAATATAATATTTCAACATTGAATACCTGTTACCAGCATTCGATATTGGATGCATATTAGATATATGTTAGAACCGTTCGACATTAGAACATATACTTCAAACAAAATAAAATATAATTAAATAATTGAAATTCTAATATGTTGAATGCCATAAATTTTTAAATAACTGAAATTCTAATATGTTGAATGCCATAAATTTTTCATAAAAAAACTTTTGTATTGAGTAGTAGCTTTTTTGAATCAACATTTTAAAATTATCTTTTAAAAGTTTTTTTTAATATCCTCCAACTCTTCCAACTCACATATTTTGTTGTAGAATTTCATTCCAACATAACATGAATTTTCTTGTCCTATTGACAATGTTGAGATGGGTACATTGATCCTGTCTTTATATCGATTGATATAGTAGGAGATATCCTTCTCTGCTGTGAGATGATCATTTTTATTTATATGTAAAATTGCAAAAATAAAATTAGACCAGGTAATGTCATTATACCAAGATTGGCAAATTGATTCCTACATGAAGTTACTTTTGATGTATTAGTTATACAGCTAATAATTTTTTTGTGTGGTGAAGAGTTCACCAAAGTTGTGTGTTTGACTACAGAATATAAGGCCTTATGAGAGATTTGATGTAACAAGTCCAAAATATAATAATTTTAGGGCTTCCCCTGATATCGTTTTGCGGAGGTTTTTTGTAACAAAACAGTACGAACTTAGTTTGGATGATAAATCGTCTATTCGTATGTTGTGTATTGTCTATGTTTTCTATGTCTATTCCTATGTATTCTATGTTGTGGAATTGGCCGCGGCGGTAGTGCGCCCGACTTACGATCGGAAGACCGTGGGTTCGATTCCCGCTTAGAAGAGATATTTTTCTCTAGAGAATTTATCTGTTTGAAGCTGGAATGATTCTACAACCGTGTTAGGAATCACACGTTAAAAAGTAAGACCTCGTTAGTTCTTAGCTCGCAGTAGTTCTCAACTTCTGAGAGTTGTCATTCGTATGGGGGCGACAGCTGATTAACGGAAAAACAGATTTTTAAAACAGATTCCACATTAGTTTATGATGTAAACATGCTTAATCATGTGAATGCAGAAGGTTGTCTTTGTTGGCTAATCAGTCTGAGCTAAATTAACACTAGTGTGCATTAATATAGATACAATTTTCTTATAAAATGCATATGTCAACTATGAAATTCAAATAATATGCCAGAGCATATATCTTTTGTTTTTGACACATGGCAAAAAAATAGAAATGCCATTCAAACTTTGCGTTGTTGCTCCAATATCAATTTAAATGCTTCTATCAAATCCTAGGTTACTTTTGAGCAGCACCACTGAGATTATGATTGTCGGTTTCGCTAGTATACAGAAAATCTGGTAACCAAGTTAGCCAGAATCGAGAGGAGTGTGAGTGAAAACGTTTCTTCATGGAGGAAGAAATGCAGATTTTTAGCTATTCAAATGTTAATTTTTTTCATTTTAATGAGATTTTTTCCTATTGATAGTTTTGAAAAGTTTTGTTTATGACCTCGAGTAAAAGTCAAATATTTTGCACAGTTTTTACCAAAATCATAAGGTTAAAAAACAACGCAAAACAATAATTTTTGAATTATTCCTTTAAAACTAATATTTTCTGGTTTTTACAAAAGTAACTGACTTGACTATGTCAAATGCTTTTAACGTCAGTAGGTTTTTATTATCTATACTGTTTATCAAATAGAAAATGGCATCTTCTGTGGAAATACTGTGGATGATACAAAATTATGTTTTGGATATTAATATTTGTTTCAGTTATTTTTGCCGAAGACAATAATTTTTCACATTACTTCTGTTTTCTCTTCAAAAAATAAATTTTATTACCCTAATTTTGAATACATTAATTTTTTCAGAAAACTAAAGAAAACAAGGTGGGAGTGAAACAAAAACGACTCAGCAAAAAATCTCCAACAAAAAAATATTATTCAACAAGACCAACAAAAATTTCTCCTGCAAAATGTTCAGCATATTCAAAGAAATGCTCGCCTTTGAAAAATTATCCATTCTCAATTGTTCCTGTTGAAAAACCATTGAACACCTATTCACATTGTCCTCTATTAAGAGCCGATTATTCCCAGCCATGTATTTCATATGAGGTTGAAAACAAGGAGAACTCGCCATCATTTTTAAAGAATTCGTCAAGAGCAAGTGAAATTTTTGTTTCACCTAAAAATGTATCTTTCACAATGGAATACATTCAACCCCAAGAAAGAAGAGGAACCTTCGTGTTGAATGAAAATAAGAGAGAAACATTCATTTTACATAATAAGAAATCTCCAAAAGATGAGTTCGATGATAGCCTAGAAAATACGTCTCCCATAAAATCACCAGTTTCAAGTTTCGGTATGTGGTGCAAGAGGATACCACTGGTTACTCATAACAGTGATAACATTTCTGCATCATTTCAAGAGAGTTCTGTTAAAACAAATTCATCAGTTAACTATGGTTTTGAATATAAACTCAATGAATTTTGTTTCACTCCTATAAAAACTCCACTAAAGAGTTGTGAAAACGTTACATGTACCTTTGCCACTGGTCTAGAAAAAATCCATATGGAAATTACACCTGTCCGTGAAATATCACCACAAAACAGAACTTATGAACTTCCTTTATCTAATACACTGAATGTGAGTACTGAAACTTACATCAAATCCAACTCCAGTGGTAATACTTATGTAAAAGAAAATACTAGTTTTGAAACATATGTGAAAGATAATATTAGTAGTGGAACCTACACTAAAGAAAGTTCTGTAGAAGATATACATAGTTTAAGTATCTCTCCGCTCACCTCAAAAGTTTCTTCGGCACCACGCAAGAAAGTATCACCCACATATCGCCACAGAAATATCAGTCAGAAATCACCAGAAACGAACAATATTGAAAAATCAACAGAAGTTAATGTTTGGACTGGAGTCGATCGAATAGAACTGAGTCGTATTGAAGAGGAATCTTATGTACAGCAGACTATGAGAGAGACTACTATGAATTTGTCTCGTAATTTAACGTTGAAACGAAAATCGGATATCGACTTCAATAGTAGTTGTTCCAAAAAAATATGCACTCCTTCTGGTCCCAAGGATTGGTCAAAAAAGGGTGCCACAGCATTCAGAGTTGCTAAGAAAACTTCTGGGCTGAATCTCAGTAGACTCAAAGATGTAATCAAAGAGGAGAATTTGAAAATTAATGCAGAAATTACCAAGAAAGATACCAGTTCAATTATAATACAGAACCCGTTTATTCTAGCTGCTACAAACTTGGTAGATCCATTCATGACTTCTAATCTTTATGTGAACAATGAGTGGATAGATCAGCAGGAAAATGATTTCAAAAAATGGTTGAATTCACTTTTGACACCCCCAGAGGAACTTAGTTCTGAAGAACGTGTAATTGATGTGGCAAAAGTTTGGCAGGAATGCAAAAAGAGAGAAGTTGATTCAGCTCCAACCAAGGAAGTCCTTTCTAGTAAATATCATACTAACAAGAAACTGAACAATTTGAGAGAAGCAGCTCAAATTTTATTCAAGTCCCACGAAATCAGTAAAGTTTTATGTAAAGTGATGCAAGCAGTAGATGCTGGCAAGCTTAATATTCGTAAAGACAAAGATGTTCACTTAAATTTATCTCTCAAGTCTGAAATTATTACAATACTTCTCAGCTACAATTCTTTGTGGCTCAGAATAGGTTTGGAAACTGTATACAATGAAGAAATACCTTTGAATTCAAATTCTGATATAGTCGGGCTTAGCACTTTTATAGCAAACAGACTTCTCAAAGATCCCTATCTCATCAAGAAATACAAATCGATACATCTGCCAAAGTATACAGATGAATTCAACAAGTTTTTTCTGAAAAAATTTCTCATTTTGGTCTACTTCTTAGATCAGGCAAAAAATCGGAAACTCATTTCTCATGATCCCTGTCTTTTTTGCAAAAACAGTACAATTAAAGAGAGTAAAGAAGTACTTTTGCGGTTAGCCAGGGAAACTCTTTCAGCAGTTGGAGATATAACAAAGTTTTTGAAATATTCAGGTTATATTGTAACTCATTCACAAACATATATTCACGAATTTGACTATGCCGTTAACAGTTTAGGCGTTGATTTGAGAGATGGTGTTCGCCTAACAAAAGTTATGGAAATTATTTTGATGAGAAATGATCTATCGGAGAAACTCAGAGTACCGGCAATATCACGTTTACAGAAAATACACAACATGAAAATTGTTTTTGATTCTTTGGAGAACGCAGGATATAATATATTATACGATATAACTCCCAAAGATATTGTTGACGGTCACAAAGAAAAAACACTGTCCTTTCTTTGGCAAATTATTTATAAATTTGAGGCTCCACTCATGGTAAAGAGTGCCACAACAATTCAAAAATGGTTTAGGAGTTTACCTGTTGTATTGAAGAGAAGGAAGTTGGAAAGAATTAAAAAAATGAGAGAGAATGCTGCTAGTAAAATACAAAATTGGTACAGACGACTCAACCTATCTCAGAAAATTCTACAGTTTGTGTCAATTTTGAAACATTACATTGAATTTGTGAAAAAACACCGAGCTGCTATAAAAATTCAATCATGTTTCAGAAAATTTTTTTGTGAAAAAATTTACAAGAAACAAATCAAAACTATTATCCACATTCAGAGCTTATCGCGTGGTTGGTTAGTCAGAAATGTTTACAGAGAACGCATCAAGTCTGCTGTGATTATTCAAAGTTATGTACGCATGTATTTGATAAAGAAGAAATATATTCAAATGAAACGTGCTACTATACTGGTACAGTCTAAGTACCGAGCTCAAAAGCAAATGAAAATGGAAAAATATGCATATGAAAAGCTCAGATTTTCTGTTACTTTCATCCAAAGAAAATTTCGAGCAAATCGCTTAGCTCTCAAGGATTATGAGGCCTACCAAAAGTTAAGGTTTACTGTTATAACTATTCAGAGAAGGTTCAGAGCTAATAAATTATGCAAAAAGCAGCACGACAGATATTTGAAATTAAAATCAACGGCAATATTTATCCAGACAAGGTATAGATCAATGAAAACAATGCAAATATTTCGTTCCAGGTTTTTGGCACTCAAACAAAGTGTATTGATCTTGGAAGAAAGATTCATAGCCTTAAAAAAGATGAGAATGGAAAGAGAACGTTATCTTAAGATAAGAGGTGCGTCAATATCAATTCAGCAATATTACAGAGCTTGGAAACTGATGCTTAAAGAAAGAACCGAATTTTTAAAATTCAGAAAATCTGCTTGTATTATACAACAAGCTTATAGAGCTAAAATAGCAATGCATTATGAAATATGTCGGTATGAAACTCTCAGAAGTGCCACTTTGTTTATTCAAAGAAAGTTCAGAGCTAATAAACTGATGAGAACTTCAAGGAACTGGTTTTTGGAAGTGAAATCTGCCGTTACTGAAATTCAAATCTGGTTTAGAGCAATTTTAGAGATGAAAAAATGCCGCTCTTATTTTGTATCTCTGAAACATGCAGTTTGTATCATTGAAGACAGGTATCAGGCAAATTTACTGATGAAGAAACATGTTTTATGGTATCAACAAACGAGATCTGCTATTATATTAATTCAGCGTAAATATAGAGCTCAAATTTCCATGCGTTTAATGAGATATGAATATAAAAGTTTACAATCTGCTGTTCTACTAGTTCAAAGAAAATTCAGATCCCAGAAAGTTGGAAGATTGGAAAGAAGCGAATATTTGAAAAAGAGACAAGCTGCAATAGTAATACAAAGACGATACAGAGCTCAATTCAGAATGCGTCAATGTAGACAAGATTTTATGACATTGAAATTGACAGCAATTATAATGCAGAGAAGATTCAAGGCAAATATTAAGATGAAAAAAGCAAAACACTTGTACTTGAACTTACGTGAGAAAGTCGTGTTTACTCAAAGGATTTTTAGGGCTAATACAGCAATGAAAAAGGAGAGAGAAAACTATCAAAGACTGAGAAAAGCTACTGTAACAATTCAACGAAAATGGAAGGCAACAGTTTTAATGAGAATTGAGAGAAAACAATATATTAACCTGAGAAACGCCATTTTTGTAATTCAGAAACGATGGCATGCGAAAAAGCTAGCTGAGGAGGCTCAAGCCAAATATAAATCTTTGATCAAAGCAGTTGTAAATATACAGAGGATATGGAGAGCTAATAAGATATCAGAGCACACCAGATTCAGATATATTGAATTGAGAATGGCGACCATTGTCTTGCAGCAGCGGTGGAGAGCAAAAAAAAGTTATGAACAACAAAAACAAATATTTCAAATGACAAAAAATGCTGTATTGATAATTCAGAATAGATGGCGATCCACAAGAAAAGCTGTGTTAGAAAAGCAAAACTATCGAAATTTGAAAACAGCAACAATTTTTATCCAACGAAGATGGAGGGCTCACAAATTAGCTCAACTAGCACAGGAAAACTATAAGAGATTACGCAATGCAGCATTATGTATACAACTGATTTGGAGGGCTAGACAAAAAGGAAAAAAACAAAGAAATGAATACATGCAGTTGAAGAAGTTTACAATAGTTGTCCAAATTCAATGGAGAGCAAAAATCATGGCCAAACAAGAGAAAACATACTACGATCAATTGAAAAAAATGACTCTATTCGTACAACACAAATGGATAGCAAAACAACTTGCACGCAAGGATCGAATAAGGTATAACAAACTCAGATCTGCGATAGTTTATGTTCAAAACAGGTGGAGAGCTACTAAAATTGCATCAAAACAAAGAGAACACTTCAGCAAATTGAGAAAAGCTACTGTTATCATTCAGAGACGTTGGAGAGTCTTAAAATTGGGTCAAAATGCTAGAAAACATTATGTAGAGTTGAGGCATGCAGTTTTGGTTATCCAACAGAGGTGGAGAGCTAATAAGACTATGAAAGAACAAGTTAAATATTATTTTCAACTTAAACATAGCACTATATTATTACAAAGGAAATTCCGAGCAAACCTAAAAATGAAAATGGAAATGAATACCTTCGTGAATATGAGATCTGCTGTCATATCTATTCAGCGATACTATAGAGGATATATTCAAATGAAAAAGATACGAAATGGATTTTTAGTTCAAAAAAATACAGTTGTTGGTCTTCAGAGGTATATTAGAGGATATCTAGTAAGAAGAAAATATGCCTATTATTTCACTTCTGATGCTAGAGAAGAGAGGAAACTTCGTCAAATTCAAATGGCAGCTGCAAACAAAATTCAGGTATGTTGTTTTGACAATTAGGAAAATGTTAGGATACCCATATAGATTCAATTACTAATAACATATTTTTGAGTCCAACACAAATACTACTTCCACACATCAACAACAACACTTTTTTCAATGTCAGTTTGACCAGCCAGGTTGTCTTCATCAGGAGACGAACCATATTAATTCCTTAAATCTGGTAATATCAAACTTCCATTCACACTTCAATGATTTCCTAAGTGAAATTCAAGGTTTTCCGCATTTCAAGTGAGTGGTTTATAAATGAGTAAATAATGGGTTGTTTCTTACGACATCTTTGTCTTGTTCATATTTCACATGTCACATTGCTATCACCAGACTTTGAAATCATCCTAAAATCTATCATAAATCAATCTCAACAATTTTAGACAGTGTTTAATTTTTCTATGGTAGTTATTCAAAGTATTTGAGCGACTCCAGACTTTTCTGAACTCACAGGGCACACGATTTCTTAGACTAGAACATTTTAAAATCGCTCAACACACTTTGGGGAATTATGCTATAATAATTCACCTATAAGTGTTGAGAGTGGTACATGACCCTAGACTTTTGAATGTTTTGAAAGTCTGGAAATAGCACAGCGAGGCAATAGAACTATTAACAGAATTAATTGCTCCATTCTAATCAGTTCATTGTTTACTATTCTATAAACCATTCACCCAAAACTAGCGGAGACTTTGCTGGGAAGTTTTTTTACTTGGTAAATTAATGATTTGTGATTACTAAAAATGAAAGTGAAGATTCATTCTGTTAGATATAAATAGATGAAGCGAGATTTGAGTAATTACTGTAGGTCATCTTCTGATGAGGCCAAAATTTGGTGGGTGAAACTCATGTCGTGGGAGCAGTGTTGGTGTTGAATTCATTCTACGCCAGAGACTTAAAACTTTCATGTTTTTTATTAATTTCTTTCGTCAACATCTCACATAGAATTTTCAAAATGCTTTTTATGTTTTTTATCCTTGCTTTGGACTTTCACACATCAATTTGCTTTGAAAATTTTTATTTTAATAGTGATTATATGAAAGTAGTTGTTTTGAGAGGGCTTTTTCTTCCAATTTGTGTATGAAAGTTACACACATCTTTGTAAAAAGTTCATTTTAAAATTAGCTGCTTTCTTCCTTTCTTTGTAAGATTCTCACATTTTTGTGTATAAAAATGAAGTTGTGGAAAGTCAAAACCTTCCTTTCTAAAAATATAATCTCTTCTAAAAATATATCCTGTTCAATTAAGAAAAAGTTTCTCTCATGAATAATTTCTGATTTACAGGTGACACAAACTTGACAGATTCATCAAGTTTGTTTCATGAAAAGAAAATAGTATAATAGCATAATATAGTAGTGTAGGCTCCAAAACCATTTTAATTGATACTCAAGAATGGTATACTTGGTTCAGATGTTTTAAATTTTATATTATTATATGATTTCAGTCGTTTTGGAGGGGATACAAGTGCCGTTCCTCAGATGACTACAAATTTAAAAAAATTCGACAGCGATTCAAAACGGCCAATGCTAATGCAGTTCCTGAAAAGTCATTGGAATGGAAGTGTAAAGTAGCATTGGAAACCTTTGCTAACACAAGCTCAACATTATTTCATATTATTAATGCCCTGAAAGATATAGGTATGTTTTATGTAGAACTATTTGAAGGTTATAAGCACTGAAAGTATGGAACTTAATTCACAGGAATTAGTCAGCTAAACAACATCAAGCGCACTAAACTATCAACTGATGAATTAAAGTGTAATTGATACTATTGATAAGATGATCTGCAGAGAAGTATCAGTAATGGGATCAATGAATGTGTAAAATAGGCAATCTTGGAAACAGCTTCAATTTCGAAAATTGTTAAAAATTTTTTGTTTATTTATATTATTTGATATCAGAAATGGTGTGTTATTGTATTATGTACATTATTGTGCATATCTACAGGCACATTGTTCACATGCCATTAATCTTCCGCTGCCTTTACAATGAACTACTTAACATATCTTACCAGTTCCTCCAATGGTCCAATTAACTTCCACATCATTGAGTTTTATGTAAATTTTATTTCATTTTCAGCCTCGTCACTTTCTACATTTTCGACCTACTGAATAGTTAACCCTCGACTCACTTGTATATTCCGATAGTTTTTGCTAAATGAGATTTGCCCTGAGAAATATAACATATATCTGTATCTTTTCACTCTGGTTTATAATATTATTTCTCTTTGACAAGTGGTTTCCTTTTGAAATATTTCACCACTTTCAGTGTAAGTCGTTTTTCCAAAAGTATTGTTTTTTTGGTTGTCCATATATTTTTATTTTGGTTGACACAGAGGAATTCAATGATATGCAGTAATCAATCAGAATCTATTTAGATTTCTGACATAAGTTAAAGCACATTTGTCATAAAAATGAGATGAAGTTGATTCTTCATTATTCACAACACTCATTAAGTGTGTCTCTAATATGAATTAAGTCAGCAATATAAATTAGACCCACTTTTCAAACTTTCAAGTCAAGTTCCTGCTCTAATTGTTTCATTTTCTATTTCTCGATGAAATGTTCTGATAGTTCTATTCAAATTGGTTATAATATGAAATTTTTTACAGAAACTATTTTTGAAATCATGTTTGCTGCATAATATATTGATTCTTCTGCATTTACTGGAACATAACTGGTTTATGTTATTATTTCAGCATCTATTCGCTTGCAATCATCCTGTGAAAATATTTACTTCAGTCACAATCAGTCACAATTCAAACATTTAGGGTGGCACCGGATAGTTGACGGTTTGTAAAAGGCAACTGAAACTCCAACCTTTCTTTCAATTTTATTAATCGTACACAATCCACCTTCTGAATAGTGGTTGGTCTTCTAGTTTTATGTAGGTTTGAAATAATTCTCTGTTCAATATATACTATATTGGGAGGGTATGAGGAATTAATCCAAATTAAAAGAATGCAGAAATTATATAACAACTGTTGGGTAGAGTGTTTCCTTCACTAGGGGCTTACTTGAACTTTTAGAAACAGGTGATAACATATATCTTTACTAACATACATTTTTATTATTTTTCAGATTTTGCAACAAGAAGATGTAAAAAGATTTGCCTAGAATTGGGTTCTCTTTTACCAGATCAGTTATATATTATGCTTAGTGCTACCAGTCGTTCATTACCGGAGATGAAAGCTTGTATTTTCTCGGTTAATATATTAATAAGCTTTTGCAAGTTTCCTCCCACAAAACAGTATAGTTTTGTTCCTGAATATATTGATAATCTTTTAAATGTGATGTTACATTGGTGTGACAAAGAATCCCAATTGTTTCCTAATTTATGTACACTGTTTTGGCTTTTTGCACACACTCCAAAATGGAAACGCTTCATTCTTAATCTACCAAATTTGGACCAACGTTTAAAAAAAATTCAGAGTCTCGTATCTAGAAAAGAAAGCATGGTCAAACGATCAATTACTAAAGGTGTATCACACTTTGAGACTGTAAAAAATTTGCCAATGCCATCATTGAATCCAGATTGGGGACTTGATTATAAAAATAAGCCCAATGTTTTTACTAATTCGATACACGCCTTTGCATCTTTTTTGACTATTTTAAATATGTGATTTTTTTTATGTTTTCAAATTTGTATATTTTCTGTTGGTGTAATATAACTTTTAAGAAAATATGATGGATTTTTTATTTTGTTCTCATAAACGTCAATCAATTCCAAAACTTTTCATGGCAACTCTATATCTGAACCGATAAATGTGCCATCAGGTGTTCTTCAGGGATCCCACATAGGCCCATTACTGTTCAATTTATTTATCAATGATGTCTCCACTGTTTTTACATCCAGCTCATTTCTAATGTTTGCAGATGATTTAAAGGTGTTCAAATCAATACAAAATATATCAGATGCTCAGGCACTTCAATGTGATTTGGTACAGTTTTCCATTGTATCACTACTTTTTTCTTTTCTCTACTACTTGGGGGTACTCTGCTTAATTACCAGAGTTTGGCACTCCCACAGCTGGTTCTGCGCCTATACATGATCTTGCTAGAGTTAATTCCAGTGTGTCAAAGTATTGGGTTTTACTCTGGATAATACCCTGTAAACTTGTTACAAATTTTTACTGTTCTTGCACCTATTTGTTTTTTTGACTTGTCATAAATGTATTTTATACATAACATAATCAAATAAATATAACTATCTATCTAATTGAGAAAGTAACACAGAGTACAGATGTAAACATAGCATATAGCTGTTTTTCGAATATTTTCTGTAGAATAAAGAAACTGATCTTTGTGGATGTAAGATGTTCGCTGCTGCTCTAGATGTAGTGAGAATAATGCCTCAGACTTCTATGAAATTCCAGCAAATTTTCTACCGCATTCGATTAAGATATATAAACGTTAGCCACGAGCATATCGACAGTCAAGTGGATGTTACAGTGCGGTACGCAAAGCGTACCGGTAAGGCGATAGATATTCGAAAAATTGTTGAAGTGTTTGTTGTATTTAAAGTGAATTAGTTGAATTATTGTTCAGTGCAGTCAATTATTGGTAAACCCACGGATAAAAACATAGGTAACAATAATGTATTATATGCCAATCAAATATCAGTCATTGTAAAAAAAATTAATTTCCACTCACGCTGATTATTTCCAGTTTCAGCAATGAAATGTTTGAAGAACTACCTCCTAGAAAAACTTTATTATAGCATGCAGGAATTCTTAAATGATAGTATGCTAACTATATGATTGCTATTTATACATGCCTAATTTTGTTTTTTTTGTCTTAAAACTACGCATGTGATAATATGGGATATGTATGTAAAGCTTTTATTTGTTATTTAGGAATCACACGTTAAAAGGTAAGAACTAGTTAATCCTTAGCTCGCATAAGTTTCGACTTCTGAGAGTTGTCGTTCGTAGGGGTGCGACAGCTTGTTAACGGAAAAACAGATTTTAGACATATTTATTACTGACATGTTCCACACTCCTCGGAGTTTACATGTAACCAGAGCAAATAAATACCTATCTATCAATCTAAATGTTGTTGTCGTTTATGTAAATGATGAACAATAAGGCACCTAGCAGTGAGTCCTACTATCAAATGCCCTTGATAGGTCACATAAGATTGCACGTGTATGTATCACTATATCTTGATTTTCGACTATCGCGTGGACTATGTCGGTGACAGCTTGAGAGGTTGATCTGAGAGAACGAAAGCCGTACTTATGATCATCTAAGATTTTTCCCTTTTCTAAAAAGTTCTTATGATGCACTGTTTGGAACCTTTGGTGTAGTAATGAATATTACTGGAGATTTTTCCCAACACCAAATCGTTATTTTTAACACCTCGACATGTGTTTCGATCACCAAGTGATCATCTTCAAAGAGGAAGATCAAAAATTGAAGATGATCACTTGGTGATCGAAACACGTGTCGAGGTGTTAAAAATAACGATTTGCCGTTGGGAAAAAACTCTAGTAATATTCATTACTACACCAAATGTTCCAAACAGTGCATCATAAGAACTTTTTAGAAAAGGTAAAACTCTTAGATGATCATAAGTACGGCTTTCGTTCTCTCAAATCAACCTCTCAAGCTGTCACCTACATAGTCCACACGTGTCGAGGTGTTAAAAATAACGATTTGATGTTGGGAAAAAACTCCAGTAGTATTCTAAAAAGTTGGTTAATCTGTCTTTGATAATGGCTTCTATTATTTTTGAGATTATAGGAGTTATTGTTATAAATCTGCAGTCACAATTATTAGCATCAATTTTCTTCAGAATATGGGTAGGTAGCTCTCTCCAGTTTAAGGTGTGATGGAAACTTTCCATTTGCCGGGCAGAGATTTATCAGATGTGTAAAAGGTTCTTCTAAAATTTCAGGGACAATTTTCATTATTTTTGAACTGATATTATATGCATCCATACTGCTATTTTTTAAGGTTTTCGAAAGTGTAATAAATTTGTTCTCGTTTGTGGTTATCAGGAATACCGAGGTTTTCACGTTCATTTTCAAAAGATCCTTACCTCTCTGATTGGTGGGAGATATTGTTTGGATAATATTGTCAACCATTGTGGAATTATATTCACTGAACACTGCATTCACTACTGAAACTGGATTTTGCTCCGATCTCATTTACTATTCTCCAGTTTCTGAAAATATTTTCACTTTTATTTTGCTAATTTATACGAGTGTTTTGATTTTGGATTTCCCGTAATTTTATAAATATTATTTATGTTTCAGTTCATTTCTCATTGTTTCAGATCGTCTGTGAAGAACCACTTTGGTTTATGGATTTTTTGATTTACTTTTTTTAGAGGAAATGTCACTTCAATCGCATACATACACCTGTGTGATAATATAACTGTTATCACATAAGAATTTAGCTAAGATATTTGGATTGTAAAATAAGTAAAATGATGTCCAATCTATTTGCCTGATTTATTTGTTTGTTCTCCCAAACAGATGATTCCAAAGTCTACATAGCTGTTGAATACATGTAGCGGAGTAACCAGTAACCCTAGTAGGATCACGTAAGAGTTTCAGAAGTATGAGATATGAGTATATTTTGTAGAGTATTTTCTTCTTTGCTGTTTGAGATAAAATTTACATTAAAATCCCCTAGTAGTACAACTTCAGTATGGTTCCTGGTAATGAATTCCAAGATAATTGGAGAATTTGTCAAAATCACCACAATTAGATAGATCTATATATCGTCACTATAACAGTATTTTTAATCACTATAGCCGTGTGAATTCTGACTAACGTCAATTTTTTGTGATGAAAGATTTTTTACAAATATTTCTCCATGTTTAAAATTTTGCCTATAGTAAGAACTCATGATTATGTAATCTTTAATACCAATTGATTGTAGGTACTTGTTCCTTTTTCAACCATATTTCACTGAGGCATACAACATGATACAAATTTTCTGATAGAAATGAATTTATTTCATCAATATTGTTACTAAGACATTGGATATTTAGGTGCAAAATGTTCATTTCAGCATCCAAAGGTCTATGTTTACTATTGAAATGTGTAGGTGAAACTTTATTTAATTTTTTTTTTTCCTAACTGGTACTGACCTAATGAATCTTCAATCGTATTTATAATGGAGTTACACTCTTCAACTTTTTCTTTGCCCAAGTATTCTGGCACCCAACGTAAAATCAATGTGTTCCTGTTCATCAGATTTCTCAGTTCCTTACGACATTCCCAGACCAGTCTCGATTTCAGTTTTTGGTTCCCCAGTACCACTAGTGGAGCCTGGCTGTATGTCATTTTGTTGAAACCTCAAATTAATGTTCCTTGCAAGATTGCATACATTTCAGCCTGGAAGACTGATGTGTTCTTATTACCTAGCAGGTAACTCTAGTGAAGATTTCTGCCCGCACATTATATTCCAGCTTGTACTCTTTTCGACGCGTCTGTGTACAAATTGTTCTGCCGAGCATGTTTTAGGAAAGAATGTTTATTCTCCACTCTTCGTGGTTTAAGACTTTAATCGAATAGTTTGTGTCGAACATGTTTTTCGGTGACATGTGGTCCGAGGATATGTTGTCTTTGCACCCTGCTTAGGATGTCATTTTTTGTGGAGAAAATGTTTGTTTTTTTGGTTTGGGTATATAACCTTCTATAATCTGAAAAATTGCCTACTATTACACTTTAGCAGATTTTCTATTGATTTAGCTTTGTTTATTTTTCAGAGTGAAAATTTATACACCAAAAAACAGAAACATTGACTCCTCCACAAAAATGTCTTTCATAGAGAGATTTATTAATGTCATACATATTTATTTACACAAGTCATAAGAAATTCAACCTAATTATTAAAAACTAAAATAGGACTTGACAAATACATACCGTATATCATGATAAATCTGTTTAAAATCTGTTTTTCCGTTAATAAGTTGTCGCCCCCATAAGAAACGACAACTCACACGAGTTGAGAAACTTGTGCGAGCTAAGTACTAACGAAGTCTTACCTTTTAACGTGTGATTCCTAACACAGCATGCAGAATCATCCCAGCTTCAACTAGATAAATTATCTCGAGAAAAATATCTGTTATTCAATGTCATTGAAATATTCATTATAGGATGAATTTCAATTTAAACTTATTCAGTGTAAGCAAGCAAGTTTTGGGGCAAGATAGTTCACAACTGTTTGTGTTTTATTCAAACGATAAAAATCAATGTGAATATGATGCTTATGTCTTATATTGTAACCACACATAATACAGTGCACGACAAAGGAAGATCTATGTTTATGGGCGAATATTAGGCAATTATATATGTACAAAAAAGGCAGTGTCGATATATTGAGGTTCAAATCTAGAAGCATTCACCTATGCTAGGAATATCCAAAGAAATTATTGTTTCACCAGAGAAGAGCTTCTCTCTTATCACTTCTTTTTATATGGCCGCCAATTCTTAATCAGGTCAGGCAACTCAGCACTTAGATGGCTCCTCAACTTCAAATCCCCAGAAGGACAAGAAGACCATGCTTGAAATCCGGATGCAAATTTTGTCAACACCAGAAGTACAAGTATACCCAGTTACTAGGAGACGAACTTTCTACCAGATATGATTGGGTAGCAGACAGAGACTACTTTATGGATAGCTCTGATATGGAGATAAGCTCCCCTACATCACACTTTTCCAGGTTACCTCTGACGACCTAGAGAGTAGCAACCTGCAAGGGTTCCTTGTCCAGAGATACTATTAGAATACGTGAGAAATCACCTTACCACAGGGTGGTACGGTCAGAAACATATCGTGAAGGTGACAGTACTTTCATGACTAGGCACGATATCATGGCAGCGCAAAATGAGGATCCAGTTTTGAAAACAGTACGAGAATGGATTGACAAAGGTGTGAGGCTAGAATAGCAAGAGATTTCCAAGCCCGGCCAGCTGGTGCTCTCGAGATGACCAACTACTAGTAAATGGGAAAACCCGGATGGAAGTATCCATAAGTTTCAAATAATTTGCCAAATGTATCTCAAATGTACTCAAACAGTATCACGATGGCGTACATTTCAGAGTAAACATAACTCTAGTGAAAGTGCATGGGTGTTAGTATTGGGTCAATTGTCGCCTAGACGTGGAAGAGTGGTGTAAGCACTTTCACCTGTGCTCTTCCAGAAAGGGTCCGAAGATAAGGCTGGGAAAAAGGTTGAAGTAATACCTCAGTGGATGCTCTTTCGATAGAATCGCTGCTGACATTATGGGACCACTCTTCTTGTGATCACATCTGGTAACAAGTACCTACCATTATTCATACAAATGGCCTGAAGTAGTAGCCTCACCCAACCAAGAGGCACTCTAAACAACTAACTCTAGATGTTCGTTATCGAAAACTAAAAAGACTAGGATAAACTGGATCCTTTCTTTTTGTTAGCATACTGGAGCTCTCAATTTGAAAAGACAGGCTACATGTAGTTAACCAGTCAAGAACTGAAACTTTCGATAGACGTAATGTGTTGTAGTCTATCCAATGAGTGACCTGACGAAGAGACTGGAAATTGTCCAAAAATTTGCCAGATCCAAATTACAGCTTTCTAGTAACAGAATGAAGATAAGATCTAACAAAAAGTTGGAGTTGATGAGCTTCACGGAAGGCGATGCAGTGTGGCTATACTAACCCCAACAGCATTTAGGAAATCTTAAAAATATCTAATCAAACTCCAATTTCAATGCATTTCGTACAAAAACAATCTTCCTCTTGAAGATGATCACTTGGTGATTAAAACACGTGTAGAGGTGTAAAAAAATATAACGGTTTGATGTTGGGATAGAACTCCAGTAATATTCAAAACATAAAAAGTTTAATTTATTCATTTACTATTTCCTATCAGATATTACTTTCTGATATATTGAGTAAATTTGTGTAAGTGTTCTACGATGACAGGCATTACTGCACTTGCAGATGTTTCCAACAGATTTTGAATATAGTGAACTGCTTCTTCATCACCTAAATCAAGACTCAGCTTGTCTTGAACTTTCCTTACGGCTTTATCTGGTTCCAGTGCTATATCAGGAACACTAGTATCAACCATCAGAGAAAACAAGTTGAGCATCAAATTGGCGTGTCTAAAAAAGAAGAAAAATAATATTTATGAAAAATACTGAGATGCTTCAAACTATGAAGCATACGTGACTTTTTTTTCAAAATATTCCAACATATTTGATAGAATATGGTGCAACAATGGTATTCCAGTTCAACAGATACAAAATAGGGTTGTAACTAAATTTGGTCAACGTTAGAATTGAAAATCCATATTAAAAAACTAATCAATACTTGCTTGAAGAAGCTATTGTATAGCAAAACACGTGTCGCGGTTTTTGTAAAACCCTTATAGTGAAAATCATACAATAAACTGTATTGATTAGTTTTTTTTCTTTCAATTTTTTGAAATGTCTGCAAATTTATAAGAGAGTAAGATTTTATCTTAAATTATAATACACAAAAGCATTTGCTCAAAAATAAATTTTTAAAATTATGAATCTGCACTCATTTTGATCGATTGAATATGTTGAGATTATTTCCAGAAAAAGTAACAGCAGGTCCAGAATATGTAATTGCTTCAAAATTACACAATAAAAAGTACTGTGAGGTGAAGAGAGAATATTTGAGAATGGAGTGCCATATAGTTCTGTATTGGATTTGATTTTGTTTAATATTTATTTCAATTGTCTATTATGTTTGAAATCCGAGAGTAAATTATTTTTTTGCTCTCAGAGCGGTGCCTGTGCGAAAGTAGCGAAATATCTGAAACAATATATGGGTATAAATCATTTGTAAACATTCTACTTCGTCCTAGTTTAGTCACAATTCACTTAAGGAATAATAAAACGGTCAGGTTAAATATGACTTGAAAGTTTCTTTTGTTCGATTGATGACCTATTTATTTTGTAGAAATTTATATTGAATATAGGATAAAGAAAATAACTTTTGTCTGATTTCTACTACGATTTAAAGTCGTAGGTCCACATGAGAGGCAAGGGTATAGTGTTTTCACCTAAACATCGTTGAGTCATGTAAATTCAGTTTCAAGTGGTTCCTGAAAATGGCTTCAAAGCGAAAGCCGCAACGTCAAATAGATGAAAATTTTAGACGTGGTTCAACCTGGACTACAGTACAACAAATTGCTGATTGCAGTGTTTTTAAAAATATATCACTGAATTGATTGTTTCCGCAGAAAAACGTTCGCAGAAACTATACATCAAAGTCTGTTTTATTTGCCGTGTTTGTAGTCTGTGGCACAAAGGAATAAAAGTACTGATTAGTTCTGCAGTGTGGTTGGGAAAATGTAACTATATTTCTAGTGAATCTAGGAGAGGTTCGAAGTCAGAACTCTGGGTAACGATGAGTGACAGTGAAGAATTCCATTGAAAAATTTCTTGAAGTCTTTATCATCCCGTCAGTTACGGAGTAGTTGGAGATCAGTGAGAGAATGTAGTTGTGGATAATTATATGTGTAGTTCTCGGAAGTAATTCTGAATTAAAACGCAAAAAATCTCAGGAATTTTTTTGAACTTGTTCTAACATGGCTTGTTTATGATGGGTTCCATACGGAGAATACATATTCAAGATGAGTTCGTACCAGAGAACAATATAGAATTTAATCAGTGAACTCTAAGATGCAACTTCTTAGGAAAGGCAAACATTTTTAGAGACTTATTAACAGTGACTGATATGCGGGGCTGAAATGAAAGTCAGTTATCTATAAATAAACCCAAGACTTTTAAGTCCCTTACATTATTGAGTGGGACTTGATTTTTAGAATAAGAGAATGATGAAGGAATATGTTTACAGCTAAAAATTATGAAATGGCATTTACGTGTATGAAGTTCCATAACATTGACAAGACACCAAGTAGAGAGTCGGTTCAGTTCACTCTGGAGTTAAACACAGTCGTCTTGTGAATCGAGTTTTTTGTAAACTTTGAAATTATCTGTGAAGCTTAGGACTTCTGCATTGGAAAAGCAGTACAGAATACCCCCCATAAATACATTGAACTGTAATGGTCCCAAATGGGATCCTTGGGGTACACTGGACAGTACTAAACTTCCAAAAGATTTAAATCGGTTGCCTCGAATTATCTGTATCCGATTAGAGAGATAACTTTTAACCAAGATAGGAGATTGCCACATATTTCCGTATGTTCGAGTTTTTGTATTAATCAGGTATGGTTGACTTTATAAAACGCCCTGGAAAAATCTGTGTAAATGGAATGAACTTGGTCGCCTACGTTAGAGACGTTTGAGATATAATCTATATAGACAAGAAAACTGAGCCTAGTAGACTTCCCTGTGCGAAATCCAAATTGTTTACTATGAATAAGAGTAGTGTTAGGTTTTTAGTATCAAGAAAATCTAAAACTCTGGGAATGCTCCTCTGAATATAGAGTACTCTGTATTTTGTAATATACGACTCATCATCAGATTTGTATATAGGGGTTAAAAAGCTGGCAAAATACCCTGTTTAATGGAATTATTGAGAATAATATGTGGAGGTCGAGCAAGAACAAAACTACAGTGCTTTAATAATGATGAAGGAATACCATCCGCACCAGGACCATTAGAAACATTCAGACTATTCAATTTCTCATAGATTTCGAATATTGACAATTAGAATGTTCCTCAAGTGTATTTCATAGTAATAGGTCAACTAAATATATACATCCATTTGTTTATGTATTAGGATTTCTTATTAAAATGAATTATTTATTCATTCATTCATTGAACTCAATTATTAACTGTAATATAAACATTTTATATTTGTAAAAGATATCCAGTTAGGACGGTATAATTTCAATGTGTTAATAAAGAATATCCTGGTGTCACTGAATTTTGTTAGTGAGTAATCACAGAAATTATGTAGAGAAATAAACCTAATACGGCGTGAAATCGTTTCAGATAAATAAATTCCAAAGGTACTCTGAACAGAAACCATATTCAAAGAAATCAGGTCGTACAGTTGCTGAGGTAAGGGTAAAATATAATTGTGAGATGAAATAATTTAATACATAGTTGAAACTAACCTCCTAAGGTGAAGAAATGCAGTATAACATAATTTTCTAAATTCCTGAAAATGTTCTGCATTCACACCACCCATGGCGTCAACCATTTCTCTGCTAAGTTTCATAGGTGGTGGCATCGGTTTTGGATCTCTTCCTAATATGTATCCGAAATCAATGTGAAAGAGTTTTCCATTTTTTGTAAGCAACAGGTTATCTAGATGTCTATCGCCTACTCCTAACAAATAGGTTATAATGCAGTATCCAGCACAGGATCTCACATAAGTGTCCATAATGTCAGGAGCAATTCCATAGGGAGAATTTTCCTGGGGATGATGCTTTCGAAAATAGTTTTGAATAGAACCTGCAATTAGATAAAAAAGTATGAAGTAAGACTGAATAATAACATATAATTACTTATTTTAGGATCATTCTTCAATTATCCACAGACATTAAATCTTTTGAATATATATTTAGGAGCTTTTGACAACCAGAGTCATGATTAGAGAAAAAAAATACCGACTGGTATTAACGCATATACCACTGATGATGTCTGACGCAGTAGCAGACGAAACGTTTGATACTACAAGTTCCATTCGACCACAGCCTACCAACTTAAATTGTATTTTATCTAATCACTTTATTCAATAAATTTTTAACTTTAACCTTAAATGCTTATTCGGGGGCTTCATAATGCCATTGTGGTCAGTTTCATCACATATTTTTTCAACTGAACACACTGGCAGAGTCGCTCTAGGTATATGCCTGTAAATTAAGAGGCACAATGTATTAGTATGCTACAGAAGGTGGGGGTTATGGTGGAAATATGTGGGATCATGCTAAGCAATCATTAGAGTATTCTATAAGGATCAAATCGTATCTGAAGACTGTATCGGTTAGAGAAACATACATACTAGAAAATAAATAATTCTAAATAAAATCTCGAAATATTCATCTCTCCCAACTACCTACATCGTAGGTTTTGGTAAATGCCTGCCAGAGACAACTACTTTAACTGCTAATGCCACGCTGGATATTGAATTATATCCGATAGACATTTATGCAAGATACCTCACAAAGATTAGTCTCGCAAATATTTCTTGTTCATCCAGCAGCAGGATCATGCTGAAATTATTCGATTACATTGCCTACAGTGATACATATAGTAGAGTACTGGTACATCCCATGCACCAGTATTCCAATCTTCCTCGCTTGAGGCTTCGCTCACTAGATGGAGCAGTTACTAGTCAACAAACTTTTTCTTAGACCAAGGTTTCATATGTGCAGTTGAGCTGCAGGCACTTTGCTGTTTTCTGCACTAATGAGAGGTAATACCTCGAAACCAGATGAGTGTTATCCACTGAAAGCTATGGAGAGATAGAAAGCGATTTTCCAGTTGGCGGTCGAAGTTTGCTCTTCAAAACTTTGTTATAGAATTCTCTATTATTGTTTTGTCTTATAGATTTTGTCCTGCTCACTTTACTAAGGATTGTTGGTGTCATGGATAGCTGAATCCAAACATTGGTTTTGTGTCCCAGCTCAATGCAACACTTTTGGCTCTGGTATCACATAACTTTCTGTTTGGAGTGGAAACACAAGCTGCAGTTGGTGCTTCCAATTCATCTCTGATGAATAGATTTTTCTGTTGATCCCATATGCAGCATCTTTATAAGAAAAGTTGTATTCAATCAATAAGTTGTAACTTTAAAAGTGATAATGAATTGGAATTAAAGATGTTTCTCATAAATTCAAAATACAGTGTACAGGTACAGGTGTAGGTTATCTACTTAGAGTAAAGCATTTAAAAATATTTCTTTTTAAATAAATTCTTTTATTTTTAAAATGAAAAACTGAACTCACCTTCTGTGGCTACAGCTTCAGCAATAGTAACAGATTCAATGAATTGAACAAAGCCATGTTTTGTACTAGTAGCAAGAACTCTATATGGTGTTAATTTCAGATCTAGATTCTCTTTCCGGAGCAATTTGTCCATGAGAGTAATCATCTGCAGAATGAGTTGATCTTGTCTCAAGTCGTCCCCATATTTGAAAATGGCTACATATTCTTCATCATCAGCAGTCTTAAAATGTATTTTAGCAGGCATCATTGCCGATTTGAAAAGGCAAGCTTTTTCAGGTACTATTCCATTGATGATCACTTCTGGATCTAATGGGAAGGGAATAGGATCAAATTTAGAGAAATTAAATTTAAGAGAGTCAGGATCCGCTAACAGTTGCTGCAATCTTTCGGCCCTCTTCTTTCGATTTCCTGTTTCCTTAGATATATTTGTTATCAATGTTACAATTTTGTCAATGAATTTTTGCTGTTTCGACAAAATAATTCTTTTCTCCTGCATGAATTCATAACCTTTGGCTAATGCCTGAGAAAATCTTTTCATTACAGTAAGATACATGTTTCTAGTAACTTCCTGAAGAAAAAAATTAATCATCACTTTATTTCAAGGTGGATATTTAGCAAACACCAGCATGGTTCTCAGATAATTATCAAAAGTAATGGCTTAACACTAACTAATAATTAGTTACTTGAAGGATAAGTGCTTGAGAAAATTATAATAAAAATGGCATAAATGAAAGAATATTATTTATTCAATTTCATCAACCTATTTTCTTCAAACTGAGTTGGAAGAAATGTTTAATTTGGAGTTTTAACTTCCAACTTTCTTCCATTTATTTGTCACTAAGTTTGATGAGCTAACAAGACATCAGACAGACTTTGATCACATTGGAGTCTAGTATAAAAATATGAAGTTATACTTATACATAAAAATGTTTGTATCGATTAGTTTAAATGATTGGATTAGTGGTATTCCAATTTATGAAGCTTTCACAGGTTTCAATTATATTGGTGTATGTGGGAAGCAGAATCCAGACATGGAAAGATCTAGTCTAGATCCTATAGGCGTTCAACTATAGCTATTATGTACCCAAAAATTGGTAATGATAAGCCACAAGGCGTCGCATCTTCCCGAACACTTGGAGTATTGGTGTATCCTTGCAGTTTGTATGAGTATTGACTTTTAAGTTTTCGACGTTAAGATGGTCAATGAGCAGTTCATTATTTAATGGTTATCAAGATGGAACAAGGCGTCGAATAGTTGAAACGAACATTAAAATGAAATTTCTAGAATTTTCTTCAGATACTGAAGAGTGGGAAATTGACGCTGAGTGGAACAACATTTTGAAGTTGACAAAATCATTGATCAGAAAGTCTAAACGTCATTACTTTTTAGTTAAGCCAATCAGCTTCTGAATTACTTGATGGTTCGTGCTTTCCTGTGTTAGCGAAAGAAAATACTTCCGAAGAATTATGAGAATTATACAAAAAAAAGGGTATTATACCGAAGTGAGTGTCTGGAGACAATGGCATAAGTTTCATAAACTCAAGCAAATTGACAAAACCGCAGAGGGATGTTATGTAAAAATTAGATCATTCGCAGTAAATTACAAATTCATATTTGATTTAACAAAAATCCTCAAGGTCAAATTCGTAACCAGTATGGTACCAGAGAGAACATTCGACAGAATGTATGAAAATAAGAGAATGGAGGTTTTGGTGAATCTAGCGCAAACAAATAAAAATGAACCCAAGTAAATGAGCAGTTCATTATTCAATGGTTACCAAGATAGAACAATGGCTCTGGTGTCAACTCTACCTAACTTTAGATTCTATAGGAGCTAAGTGCCAGCTACTATGACTGAATATTTAATGCGTTTTTTACTGCTGTAAAAAAGAATATCATAAGTTGAAATAAATGTTGAAATGGAGTAATGTTAAATATATTTAGCTGTGAAAAAAACTTAAGTTTCCATTATAGTAACATCAGCTCCTGTCTTTGTGATGTATACTTCAAATATTTCAGCTCATTTTTGCTACCATTGCTTGGTTTTTTCAGAACACTACCATAGATGATATAGATAGATAGATACAGCTCCTTACAAAACTTAATAATATTTTTCTTATATTTGCCTTACTTCTAGTAGCTATCTGAAAACATAATATAGACTTTTACTTTATATATATTTGTGTAATTTTTTTTTCAACTATTTGGTTATTTTGTGACAAAATGGTATACTCACATCACTTGCATCTTGGTTCAAGTTTGGATCTTGATCTTCACATTCTAATAATAGATACCAATAAAAATAGTTGGCCAGTTTGAAATTCTGACACGCCCTATCTATCAGAAATGATGCCAGATCTTCTGTGGTCGCACTTTCATACAAAGGGCTGCGTAGAGTATCTGTATTTCCACTATCAGTATTGGGATTTTGGGAAATACTATCTAGTAAGCTTGTAGGTTCCTGATCTGAACTTTCACTAGTACTATTTACGACTGAGTCTGCAATTTGGTCAGCTTGATAACAACTAGAAGATAGTTGCAGAATGGGTTCATTTGTAATTGTGCTATTACTTTCTTTGCTATCTTTCTTTTCCAGCTGTGCTTCTTTCTCTTCAAATGGAAAAATTGACGTAATTCCAGATGAAACACTTAAGTAACCTAAATAATAACAAACAAATGTTTTATTCATAAAACTACTTATCATTGTCTATATGTAGTAAGTCACATATGGTATGACACATGCAGGCACGCAAGCACAAATATATATACAGTGTCACACATAAAGTTCGCGACATATGGAATTTTTTTTAATTAATAGATATAATGAAAATTTGGCTTGGCAGTTAGTTTGTGCTTGAAAAATTGGTAAAAAACAGCCTCTTTCCTTTTGTCATGTGATACTCTAAACCTGTCAAATTTGACATTTTTTCCGAAAATCCTCAAAAAATCAGTTTTTTTTTGGAAATTTCGAAAAATGCCAAAGAGAAAAAGTGCTCAGTTTCCAATTTTATACCTTTGCTCGAAATTTGGACTCTTTACTGTCACTTCGACTTTTTTCCAATTTTTTTAATTTTTCGAATCTTTCGCTCTATCGATTCGAACGAAACATGATTCAAATTTCATAATTTTGATGAATACGAGACTTCAATGTCATATCT
>WOGN01000076.1:397-34244 GCA_015342105.1 Leptinotarsa texana | reverse complement strand
CTGTCGAAGGAATTAGCTGTTTATATAGTCCCATCGATTTATCTCGAAATTCGAAGAAAATCATCGAAAATTCGCTTGCTATAAATTTCCAGTTAATAGCGTTCACGTGCATGTAACGTGATAATCTACCTGAATACAGATCTCTTCGTGGAATTGGGTCAGCGGCGACGTTAGATATTTCGTAACAACATAAAAGGTTCTAACTTAGTTGAAGATTCAGTTTCAATCATCTCCTGGTGAAGCTAACTTATTTAGCGAAACACACGTCGAGAGAGAGTGTAAAAAATCTTTCATTAGGTTAATTTTATGCTATTTTATGACATTCGAATTCTTTCTATCAATCAAAATAGTGACATGATAATTAATTACAAAAAACCTCCTTGTATTATTCATTTCTCAAGAAATTTATTATGATATATTTATAATCAAATTTTGAATGTTTCATTCATATAACCTCAAAAAATAAAAAATATGAATGAATATACTTTGATATATTATTAATCCGTTTGTTTGGTTTGGATTAGAATAGTTTGTTTAATTATAAATGGGAATCTTCATGACCAGTAAATAGTTTGTGTATAAATATACATTTCCTCATTTCATGAAAACTTAAAATTTCATGGTTTATATAAATGTATGGCTGGTTCCAGACACATTACAAAAAAATCTTTATTTTTTTAGCTTTTATTAATATTTTAATTTTTATTTGTTTGGTTGTAGCTTGTATGTTTTTTTTGTTTTTGTTTAATAAAATTATTTTCGGTTAACCTCATTAATTTTGTAATTGTTTTTTTCAGGGTTTTCAAATCAATTTATATTAGATTAGACAATGGAAGTCCGAACAGATGAAATACATTCAATAACTTGGTTTCACGAACTATTTAGTGGTTGTAAATTATTTGGATAGTAGAATCCCGAAAGGTTACTCCTTTTTGGGGGGTTGAATCAACGGTAAATAAGTGAAAAAGTAATATTTTTTCAAGCAAACAATTTTGTATAAAATATCTATTTCATTAGTAATTTTTTTCACAGATTCTGGGAACGTTTTTGTTAAAACAGAGAATGGAACAGTCATCGAGAAGAAAGAAGAAGGCTTCAATGAAAACAAGTCGCCAGCGTTATTTCAAAAGGAGTTTGGCATTGCAAAAGATCATATTGTTAAACCGTATCAGTGTAAAATCTGCTCGAAATCATTCATTCGGAAATGTCTTTTTGAAAGTCATGAAAAAACTCATACAGGGCAGAAATCATTCCAATGTAAAATATGTCTTAAGTCATTTGTTGAAAGGGGTATTTTGAAAGCCCACGAAATAATTCATACTGGTGAAAAGCCATTTCAGTGTAAAATCTGCTTGAAGTTATTCACTCATAGTAAGACTTTGAAAACACATGAAAGAACCCATACTAGTGAAAAGTCATTTCAGTGCCAAATCTGCTCAAAATCATTCATTTGGAAATGTCATTTTAAAAAACATGAAAAAAACAATAAACATTGTTTTAAGTTTGAAAATGTCCATATAGGACGAAACTGTAGTAACATTAGTTACAAATAAAAGCGGTAAAAAACATAGAAATTTTCATTTCTCTTTTCATCGTTAATATAAGTATTTAAAAAACAACTTCCAGTTTGAATAAACATCAAGTTTGGGAACTCCATCCTAAGTCAAATATTTCATCTTACGTGGAGAGTACGGAATACGGTAAATAACCCGAGTTATCCGGATCAGTTAGAACTGATGTTGGTTCGGATAATTGAATTTGGCTAATAGAAAAGGCGTATTTGAAAGACAAAAACCCCCGAAAAGGTTTGAGTGACTAAAAAAATGACTTATTGAAATCAAACTTGGACAAGACTTACTACAAATACTTACAGAAAGCAAGAACTTGGGTTTGTGGGTAGATGTTGATCTGAGATTTGGCAAACATAATAAATTCACTTTGTTGTAGGTCGTACAGTATCTTACATCAACTCTATCAAAGTAGAGATATTATGACTTCCTAATTGAAGTTAAAACTTTGCCAAAACCTCATATTGCCTAGATTAGCATATTGCGATATAATCTACTGGTGAGAAAATTATCGCAGTGCTTCCACGCTCAATTCCTTTAATTTTCGGACGCTGATTTTTGAAACGTGCAGACCAGTGCCGGCTGCTACTGACGCAATTTTAGGATCATTTTTGTTCCGCAAAGGAAAAGAGACCTTGAAACGTGACACTCCAAGCTTTTTGACCTCTCCAACGCGTTCTAAACCATCAAAAATCGCAGGGAAGCTGACGCCCAGTTCTTCCGCCAAGACACGCACCGTTTGAGATGGAAGTCTACAGCAGGGTCTCCAAATCCTCGTCCTGGATAACTGTATCAACCATTTCGGGGCTTATCTTCGTGGCTAATATTTCTCGAACGAAATTTCGCAAACCAGCATCGAACAGTGCATTTATTAACACTATCATTGCCAAATGCTCGCTTTGGTTCAATTTAAATTCCTAGAGAAAAAATGGCTGGAAGTCGGTCAACGACATCATTTAGTAATAAGCTGAAAGAAGTCAAAAATAAAAATTTGGAAAAAATAAACTGCATTTTTGTATTCAAAATTGGCTTTATTCATCAACGTAATCTCCATCAAGAGTCACGCAATCATTCCCGCACCGCTCTAACATTTCAAAACCACTTTTGAAGAACGATTCTTCTTTTGCCTCATAATAGGCCTCAGTTTCAGCAATGACCTCTCCATTCGAGCGAAATTTCTTACCGGTGAGCCAGTAGTCCCTGGGAGCCAAATCTGGCGAATACGATGGACGTGGGAGCAATTCAAAGTTAAATTCATGATGTTTTGCCATTGTTTTGTGTCACGATGTATTGTCTTAACAGGTTGACTGCCGACTATATTTTTGAGGTACTCTCGGACGCCGAATGAATACTGATCTTTATAAGTTAGGCATACACAACACTCCGATCGGAGTGGGTGGCATCGTCGATTGATGCCCGTATTACCCCGATCGGAGTAGTTGGCATTCAACCTGTTAATGAAACATTTTTTTCTTTGTCATATGCGGTTGTTTCTTTGCAATTTCGACCTTCAAATGATCTAATAACGCAATATGATATTCACTGTTGTTGGTATGTCCTTTCTCAAGATAGTCGATGAATATTACACCACGCACATTCCAAAACACCCAGCCCATTACCTTTCCAGCCGATTGTTGAGCTTTCGGGCGCATTGAAAAAACAAAAAAATTTAATGAATACATTTATAGGAAAATTCTTAGTTTATAAAACAAAATGTGAACTCTTGCTTAACCATAAAAAAATGGAAAAAATGATTACTTAAATGACAAAAGTTACCGGGTCGGTAAAGAGCAAATCTTGATAACAGGCCTTACCATTCCTCCATTCCTCATTCCTCTATTTGTCTTGAGAGTAACAGTTCTCACTGTACCATCCTTACCTGGATGAACTTCTTGTATAATTGCCAAAGGCCAATGCAAAGGAGGAGAACTACCACATTTAAGAACCACTATGGTATTTACTTCTAAATTTAGAGACATATCATTCCATTTTCTTTGAACCTGAAGAGTATGTAAGTATTCTAAATGCCATCGTTTCCAAAAATTTTGGACCATCTTATCAATCAGCTAGAAACGATCTAAACGGTTAATTTTGATTGGCAATACATTTTCCGCTGGCAAACTATTCAAAGGTGCCAAAGTTAAGAAATGTGCTGGCGTCAACGCTTGAGGCGCCTAGCAATCAGTCGAAAATTGACATAAGGGTTTGGAATTTAACAAAGCCTCTACTTGAATTGAAACGGTATTAAACTCCTCATAAGTAAGTAACTGCTCACCAATAACTCTGTAAATGTGACTTTTGACAAACTTAACATTGCTCTCCCATAATCCGCCCATATGGGGAGCCTTTGCAGTATTCAATTTCCAAAGAACTCCCTGATAAGAGAATTCGGTTTCTAACGAGTTCTGATATTCCTTAAAGTTAATTAAACTTTTGAGATCTGATAAAATCTTTTTTACGCCTTCAAAATTACTCCCACGGCCTGAATATAATGTTGTTCAAGGGCCGTGACGTGATAAGAAACGTTTGAATGCTTGCAAAAAATGGGGTGTCGATAGGGAATTGACTAATTCCATGTGAATCGCCTTGACACTCATGCAAACAAATAGACACACATAGGCCTTATGAATCTGGGCACCTCTTCTCCTTTCTAGAGTGTTATTAACTGGACCAAAATAATCAACGCCCTTGAGTAGGAAAACCTCCGTCTGCCTGACTCTTAGTAAAGATAAATCAGCCATGAGGGGGTTTATTGCGGTAGGTTTTAACCTAAAACAATGGTTACATGCATGAACGGTTAGTGGTAAGGAATTGGTCGAAGCAATCGATAACTATAACTTGGTCGTGCTCAATGATGGCACATCTAGGCCGAATCAATGTCCTTCTGCCGTTGACTTAAGCATTGCATCTGTTAACCTAATCAGTAAATGTGACTGGCAAGTACTATCTCATACTTGGGAATCTGATCACTACCCAATCTTGATCAATTTTGAAGCTGATATTCTGCCTGGCAAAATCAACCCTACAACAAAATGGAGCGAAAAATCTGCCAACTGGAAGAGGTTTCAGTCATTTTTAGCAAACTATGATTTTGAAACTACAAAAATCAATGCAGGAACAAAAGATAAATGTTCTTGTTTTCTGGAAACTATTACGGAAGCAGCTTCTCAGTCAATGACCGAGAAATTGCCCTTTCAACCCTCCACCTCTCGACCATTATGGTGGGATGAGGAATGTACTCGAATCACTAAACAACGAAAAGAAAAATTATCAAATTACAAAACTCTGTCAAATTATGATAATTATCTGGAGTACAAAAATATTGCGGCTAAGACTAAGTTGTTATTTAATAGGTTGAATGAAAACTCTAGCCCCACTAAAATATGGCAATTCATGAAAAAAATATCAAACAGAAATTATCAGATAGGTAGGACAACATTGCATCCGGATTTGATCGATATACTTTTGGATAATCTTGGCCGAAGTTTTGCTATAAACACTCCTATCAGAATAAATAAGCGAAATAGCAATTCCGCACATGAGGAATTTTATGATAACTTCACAATAGAAGAATTGGTGAATGTTATCAAATTAACTAATAGTTTATCGCCAGGCATCTACAGTGTCACTTACAGGATGATTGGTTTACTCCCTCTGAATGCGAAGCACTATTTGTTAAACATTTTTAATGACTGGTGGTTGAAAGAAGAATTTTCAAACAATTTTTAAAAAATTATTATAACATTTATTGCGAAACCAGGGAAGGATTAAACTCTACCCTCCTCATGTAGACCTATTGCCCTCATGTCATGCCTAACGAAGGTTTTTGAGAGGATGTTGAAATTAAGATTGGAATTACATGTGGAAAAAAAATACAATTTTCCTGATAATACGATACTAGCCTGCTTTTTCTTGGACCTGAAAGGGGCATATGATTCTGTGGTCTTGAATATTCTCGAGGAGAAATTGAATCACTTTGGTATCGATATAAAGGCTGCCTGCCGGATTACCGAACTAAATCATGAGATACAAGTTTTTGTAAGAGATTCTGATAGCAACTTGCATGGACCTAGATTTGCTTCCCAAGGATTACCACAGGGATCAGTTATGAGCTCCATTTTATTCAACGTGTATACAGCTGAATTGCACAACATGTTTGATAATTTAATCAAAGTCATACAGTGTGCAGATGATTTCTGTATATACACGGTTCGTAAGTCGTACGGTGAATGTGTATCGGACCTAGAATGCATAATGTATTGCTTAAAAAATTGGCTCACACAACATGGTTTTACACTTTCCGCCGAAAAATCATGCATCACATTTTTCTCAAGACTTCGCCTCTCTACTCCAAATACGATAAGATTATGTGGTATCAATATACCAGTGAAGCAAGAGCATAAGTATCTAGGTATGGTTTTGGACAGAAAACTAACCTGGACGTCTAATATTAAGCATGTGCAAAAAAAAAATGTGACAAAGGCATGAACATGTTAAGATGTGTAGCAAACACTAAGCAAGGTGCAGATTCAAAAATAGCATTATTGTTTTATAGGGCCTTTATACGCTCTATCGTCGACTATAGATGTGTGTTGTATGGTTCATCATCTTCCACGAATTTAACCTCTATAGATAGAATTCAATATAGAGCAATTAGAATGTGTATAGGAGCAATTAGATCTTCTCCAAAATATAGAAAAAATGATTACCTGCCATTTGTTGCAATTTCTTTTCTAGAAGTTGAGGAGTTATATTTGGATTTGATCCAGCCATTAAACTGGCAAAATTTTCTTCAAACTCCTTCGCGGCCTGTTGAATAAAGTCGTTGGACCACTCTGGTGCAGCTCCATTTGAAGGTTCAACTTCTTTTGCTGTCTCTTCAAGTTTCTCATTTTTTTTTGTTTGATCGATCTTGGTAAAATCTTCTAAAGCACCTAGTGAGTAAAATAATTAGTAAGAAAAAAATAATAAGTACCCACAGTACTGTCTAGGAGGTTGGATAATTCCTCATCAACTTGATCCTTCTTAGCTATATCTTTGGAACTGTCACCCATTTTTTAATTCGAGGTTAGGCAGCGTGAAAACTTATTCACAGGTAATATGAAAATGATGGGTTATTTCAAATAATCTATTAATATATTAACCTATTCATCTGTACAAGACGATTTAATACAAAAACTAAATGAAAATAATATTCGATTCAGTATGCAAAGATTACAAAATTAAAAAATGTTAGGTTGAAGCAGTGTTGCCACAGCTCAAATTTCACTGACAGTCACAAAGCACTTCTCTGCTGAGAGTCATCATCGGCGAGTCCGTCAGCGGAAACTAGAGGGCGACAGGTCAAGACAACTATTCAACATTTAAATAGTTATTCAAATGTCTAACTAAGAGATGGATGTTTGATTTTGGTTTATTTTAGAAATTTCAAGTTTATTTTAAGAGGTGTTGGCATAAATTAGATGTTAATAAGTTACTCTCCAATTGCTATGATCACAAGATTCCAATTGATGAAACATATCTAGTCATATGGCTTATCGGGTTCAAGAAATATTTTACTCTAAATGATTACCATTTGGCAATTAAATCTATCAAAGAAGAACAAAAATCAAGGAAAAATTTAATCAATGAAATATGAAAAATATGATGAGTTAAAAAAATATATTTAAAAAATTTGACAAAAAAAGAACAATGAGTATGATTTAAAATATATTGAAACACTCATTCGTGAAGAGAAGAAATTATCGTAACCTGAAATGAAAAGGAATTATTAAACTGATCCCATAATAATAATAACTTTAGTTCACTAATACGAAAACAATAAAAATAAAGACAAACCAACCTAACCTAAGACAAACCAACCTAAGGTGATTGTGGATACTAACAATAAAAACATCTTGAAATGTTTTGATTTGAAATATTCATTCATATATTTTTACATGTTATTTCATCATTTCAATATTTCATCTCGATTTTTATTGTTTACATATTAATATTTATTCTCATTTTTCCAATATTTAATTTTTTAATTAACCCATCTTAATATTTCAGTCCTGGTTTCAAATGTTTTCAACCCGATACTTTGACAAAGTACACCTTAAGGATGATCGACCTCCATATAAGTGCAATTTTAAATCTTTCATATACGTAAATAGAACTTATCTCTTATCTTTTGAACGGAACTAGATATCAAGGTCGGACTAAACTTAACGTAAAAATATATAATTTTCAGCACTAGGTGAACAATCCGAGAGTATGTACTGTACTTTATAACCTACTCTCCAAGCAACCTCAGGGCTGCATAAATAACTATAAACATACATCGTTGACTGTACTGTACAAAAAAAGAGGAGAGACTTTCTGGCCCCAGAGAAATCCATTCCAGAACTGGAGTCTTACAAGAAGGCATAATTGGTAGCATCGAAGAGTATGATAGATTTGGAAAAGATTGAATGGACAGTTAATTCATCTAGACCTGATAAGTCGACAGGGTCAGATGATATTTATTTAGCAAAGCTCTACGAGGGACTAGAACTTCTATATACTTTTACTCAAAGCATTGATGAACCCAAAATTGACTGGTCTGGAAATATCGTGTAGAACTGAAAAAACCGTTGGAAAGGAACATGATGATACTTGGTAATCACAGAAAATGAATGAGTATGTCAGATACTTATTATCAACTCCATATAGGGACCTACAACCAGTGTTTTCAAGCTGTAGTTTCGAATCTGCCGAAGTATATAATAAAGAGAAAACTGAAAAGTTACCGTCTACTATAAACCACTAAAGAGTACAATTAGTCAGTAACTTATATTCATAAATTGTGTCTACAAAGTGAAAAAGTCTATACGTTTTCATGTCATAAGTAGATGTTGCGCGCTTATCATCAACATCGCGTATTCAACATACACTATAATGCAGAATTGAGAAATTATAAGTTCTGAACATACAGAAACAGAAATTGTTAGAAAATTACTAATGCCAAAATTAAAATTGTTAATATATTCAATGTTAGTAGTGAAAAAAACTCATATATACCTCGGCTGAAAAAGCTATTGTTTATCTCGCACATTATATCCGTCGGTGCTACGCGCCTCAGGATATAAAGACGCTCAGTAAATAATAGCCCACTTCTCACCCTAGGGATATAATATACTATTTCATCACTGTTTCTCGGTACCGCTATAATTTCGGAGGCTGGAATTTTATATGTAGGATCGTTTTATGTTGTAGATGTGCAATAAGACAGGATTTTTAAACATTCCATATGAGTCGCCAGTCGCGGGGGAAAAAGGATTTTTAAATATTCCAACTGTGAAGTCAGTCGTGGGGGAACAAGCGCGATTGAATAAAATTATATTCTCACCACTGTTTCTCCATTTTCGTAAAGACAGAACACAAGCCCTACAGGAAAATCCTTAAGGCGCGCTTTAAGATCGGTGCCTGTGCGAAAGTAGTGATTTATATTGTTTTAAACCGCTTGAGATTAAATCCATTTAGAAAAACGTTCTTAGGAAGTTTATTCCACATAGACGCAGTTCTCCAAATAAAAGAGTTCTTAAGCAGTGAAGTTCGTGGTATACTGTGTTGAAACTCAAAATGATGAGCAGTCACAGTCCGTCGCGTATTTCTGATATGTACCGCTTTTGGTGGAATCAAATGTGCCAAGTCAGTTGAACACTTCCCGTGAAAGTATCTTTTAGAAATAGAAATAGATTTATTTGAAATAGATATCCCAATATACAAAAATATTATACAAATATATAAGTTATTAAACAAAATTACAAAAAAACTGAAATATATAAGACCCTATATAGTGAAATATATTGGGTAAACATAGCAGTAGTAGATGACAAAGAGATTAATAGAGAGAAGAATGATGAACAACTCAATTGGAATAGTACTGTGCCCGTAGATATTGAGATAAGGAGCGTTTGAAGAGTTGAAGGGTGTTACTTTGTTTAATTTCATTAGGAAGCTTGTTATAGTCCAAGAGTCCTCTGTGAAAAATAGAATTCATTGTTCTTGTAAGGTTCGTGGGACAACCAAGTCATCTCTTCCTCTTGTATCGTGTTTGTGTATCTGATGGTTATATGTAATAAACTCATTGAAGTAATGTGGTGCTTTTCTGGATGGAATCTAGTAGCTTCAGGTTACGCTTAGGGGCTGAGCTCTATATATGAAATCAATACTCCAAAGAAGGTCAGATCTGAGCTTTATAAAGCATCAAAAGTTGCTGAGGTGTATTCAGTTTTCTGGTTCGGAACAGTGTTCGAAGCTTTTGATAAGCAGCCTTTGCAATTCAAGTAAGATGACTTTGCCAAGATATATTGGTTTCCATTTTAACAAACTTATCGAAGCAGAAAGCGGAATCGTCTGACCTGACATTATTATATCCGGCTCGGAAACATTCATCTTTTTGTAGAAAACCGATGCCAGTGGGTGAATTTATACTTAGTATCAGCATTGCACCCGTGCGGAGCCGGAACAAGTGGCTGACAAATTGGTCTCTTCATTGGTTTATATTACGCAGTAACTTTTCGAGATGAACTTCTCAGTTTGTCGTTTATTACATTTCAGCAGATACTCCATTGAGATATGTTTATTTTCAGATTGTGGAAGGTCCACACCAAAAAACACTAAAAAATATTGATTTTCCCACAAAAAACGACTTAAAATAAAAATGATGTGCGTGTGCCAGCAAAAAATAGATTTATTTGAATCTCAAATCGTTGATGAATTCAATAGGTTATCATCCCGATGACCGATGTTGTCTAGATGACTGTTAGGTAGATACTGTGTTTACAGTTTCAAAAGTCATAAGTATTTTCTTCAGTCTTTGAATGAATTGTATATCATTTCATTTCCGATTAAGTCATGAACAGAATTAATTAATATTTGATAAATAAAGAGTTTCCGCAATCAAATATCAATTTCACGTCGAAATTCGTTTTAAATTCAATTATGATTCTAATGAGATATTAATTTAATTATTGATATTACGAAATTGATGGGTAAGGCATCTGGAAGTAATATTGACACTATTGTAGAAATTAATAATGTAGATGATACAAGAATCAGTATTCATTTGAATTATGTAATTATAAGAATAAACTTCGAAGTATCGTACTCATTGAATTTTTGGTCACTTGACCTTTGAAAGTAATATGAGTTAGCTAAGTAGAAGTATATTAAAACATAGGCTCTCATTGCCGAAGAGAACGAAATTCAGGCTGGCAGGACTTGGCCTAATGAAACCTGAAGTACTAAATGTTTCGTCCTCTACAGCGGCATACATCATCAGTGGTATGTGCGGTGACTTTCAGGACGATTATATCTCTCTAAGTCTCAGTCGTCCCAGAGATTTCGAAATATAACCTACGCCCTCGGAATCAACGCACTTATTACTGATGATGTCTACTTCTACTAGACTGGAATTTGTTCTCTCTGAAAGTACACACAGTTTGTACATTTTCACAGCTATATTTTTTATACTGGACTGTGATTCGAAGAATTTTTAATACACCAAATTGATGGATGTAGATTAGCTGAAAAATAACAATTATATTAAACAAAAAAACTGAAATAACAATGAAATAAAAATACAAACAACAGCCAAAAAAAAAACTATTAACACGAGAACAAAATAAAAAAATTATTAACAAGAAATAGAAATTATAATTTGAAAGATTCCAAACTAAGTTACTTCACGACGTTTCGATTGTTAGTATCCACAATCATCTTCGGGTGATAATCCGTGTTAATAGCTTGAATATTTTTGATTTTTTGGTCGTTGTTTGTATTTTTATTTCACTGTAATTTCAGTTTTTTTGACTAATATAATTGTTATTTTTCAGCTAATCTCTTTTTCAATTTTTTACAGATTCTTTTCGGTATTTCAAATCAATTTATATCATATTAGATAATGGAAGTCCGAACTAATGATATGTTATGTTATGTTATGGAGATGGTCATGAAATAAATACAATCTTCGGCAGTAGACACAAAAACAAATGAAAATAAATGTAACAACAAATAAGAGGAACCAATTCAGAAAAGAATGTGTTCAGGCGAAAAGGATACTAGATAATGAAATAAAAAGGGTGTATTACAGTAAGATTACTCGTAGCAGAAAATAAAAGAATGGACGTGCAAAAATTGGACCGGGGTAGAGGAAGACAGATATTAAGACTACTAATACCGTCGATTCCCCTTTTCTGAATAGACTTATATTTCCAAACGTGTAAGGATTTAGTATTCCCTTGATTCCATTCAGCTGATATTTGAGCACTGAAGGGTTAATTAACACCTTTAAAAAGTAGATACATAACAGCAATACGTGTGGGTATTCAATATCACTATTACTCATTCTTTCTTTTGTTATTAAGAACATATTCTGTTGTAGTCATTATACCCTCGTGTTCTGGGTAGGCTAAAGTCCTCCAGCCACATAAGACACATGATGACCCAACTAACCATTTTATATTTTATGATAGTTGTGAATGTTTATAAAACATTATAGTCTTCATTAATATTTTATAAAGCCATTTATTAACACTATAAAACAGTGTCATAAACATTTCAGTCGTTACTATACAAATTTTCTAACACTCTTAAAAAGTAGTTTTGCAAAAAAGAAATAAAATAATCAAACTACTAAAACAGTTTTTTAGTAGTTCAAGTAGTTATAAAATATAAGGCAGTCTAAAACGATAAGTATAAAATAAAAAAGTATTTAAAATGTTTTTTAAAGGCACAAGAGGTAATTTTGTATTGGACACTAGGAAAATATAATAGATATGTTACCAACTGAGAACTAACAAATAAAAAGGTTGAAGCCCTTTTAATAATTTCACTTTTGTAGGTACTCATTAAACTGTTCGTAGATTATATTATTACTGTGAGTGTAAGAAACTCTCAGTTCTAAGTAAGAGTAGTTCTATAGTTTGGGTAAATATCATCTATCGGGATGTTTTGGCTAAGAAGCTTCCTCCATCGATTATAAAGCCTAAATTGCGAAGGAGTCTTAAGCTAGTGATCTGAAGATATATATACATGATGTTCCACCTGTTTTCATCTGGAAAAAAATTGATGTACTGGGTTACGTGGGTCTTCGTCTAAACGAAACACTTTTCTTAAATTTTTTCAGTGACCAATATCACAGACATTATTAGGTAAATAGTTATTAGGATGATAGTTAAATGAAACTGACAAATTAAACTTCATTACGCGACCTCTAGAATCAATTTCAGCTAGTTCTTCTTAAATGTTGCATTTTATTCTTGGCGACAGCAAACATATATACTCGAGGAAGCAATTTGATTTTATAACGGTTTTTATTATTTTGGAATTGTAGTAAATATACAATATTATAGAATAATTATCATTAAGTGACAATGTGGTAATAAAAACAAAATTCTGTTTGAAACTTTCAAATTGAAAGCATTCCAATAAAATAATTTCGTTGAAGCTGCAGGAAGCCGTTATAAAATAAACTTGGAATAGTTTTATAACGATCATACAAACCTCACAGAAAAGTGTTATAAAACTGCTATAGAACAATTTACTTTTATAGGAAAATATGTTTTATAAGTAAGTTGTAATAACATTTCTGTGATAATTTCCTGACTATTTTATAACGGTTTTTTAATTTTATTTTATATAGGTTGCTTTGACAAATTTATGAAACAATATTATTGACTACAACTGTATTGTGTTCACGGCTCGTCTAATATAATCAATTAGTATTTTGGAAGTAATTATAAAATACCAACAAAATAAAATTGTTGCAGCACCATGAAATTATAAAACAATTTTTGCAGTCCTGTCAACCATATAACATAATCAGTTGAACGAAAACTTCTCCCGACAAAAATGTCTGTTCGAAGTTGGATTCAAATTCACGATTTCTGAATCATGTCAGGTGTACTACCACTTGCAACAATAATATTATTCTACCTCAATTGTTAATAAGCTAATACGCCTTAGGAAAGCCCTCAGATCATTGAAGATGTGGCAGTATAAATCATTTCATTACGGATATTTCCAATCATACCAGATTAAAATAAAATATAAATCGTGGATATTATATGATTATATTATAATTTTTAATAGTATTCTTTTTCATCCATGGCTGATCTCTCTTCATGTGAATTATAATTACTATCTGAATTATAAGTATCTGTAATATGTTATTGATGAACGTCATATTTTTCGTTTTTTTGTGGTTTCTATTTTTGTGGAGTATAGATACAAATAGAAGGAATTAAATTTTACCTCTTCAAAGCTTTGGAATATAAACAATTATTTACTGATAATAGTGACATTTTCCCCCTCAAATAAATCTCAGCGGAAATCAGTGATACTCTATTTCAGCGTTATACGTTTTTAATTTGTTTCGGTTCATAGAGGCGGTTTCAGTGCTTCCGCGGTACATCCAAGAATATTCACAGCGTTTAGGTAAACAGTTCTTCCGGAACGACCACATTGCAGTGAATATACCAAATTTAATAATGATTGGAAAAAATAACCACAATCTCATTTCATGAATTGAAAACATTCTCACGTATTTGCCTACTTGTATCATCCAAGGGCTGATGACAGTGTATTAGAACCAAATATTGATTTCTTTGATAACGTGACATTAACTTTTCGATCGAGACTTTTTTGGTAAACTGGCGTGATTAGTCAAAAGTATGGGTTTTACTCTGATAGAAGTCTGTGGATCAAATCGTGAAAACTAATTTTTCTTTCAGATGACATGTCTCTGTAATAATAATAACCTAGGTAACATGTTTTCAGTATTCTTTCGTATTTCATATCTGTTTAAAATCTGTTTTCCGTTAACCAGCTGTCGCACCCCTACGAACGACAACCCTCAGAAGTCGAAACTTGTGCGAGCTAAAGATTAACGAGGTCTTACCTTTTAACGTTGTAATTCCTATCACGGGTTGGACGATAGCAAGTGAAAATCGATCGTTAAGACTAGGGCTTGAACCACCGTCCAACACGGCAGTTAATTCGAGTGAGTGAACAAAGCACCCAGGTTGAAATGCCTGGCTACCGACCGACCATATCGTAAAGAAAGAATATATGATTTTTCAAATTTATTACTATCTAATAATACGTTAAATAATAGGTTGACATTGTTGCTGAATCTGACCTGTAAACTTATTTCAGTCATCATTTAATGCAGTACTTGAATGCAATGGAAATCCTTTCGATTTATTCATCTGATGCAGTGGATTGATTCGCAATATTCCGCTGTCTAATTGAATTACGGCTTTTTTGTGAAAGATTCGATCTTCTCGCTCGCGACGTTGTGAATAACACTGTAATGGATAATTATGACTTCGATTTCAACATGATCTAACAGATATGCATAGGCGCTTTTTCGCAATAGAATGAAAAGTAAATATAGAAATTTTATTGAAAATAATAAAATGCTTTCGAAAAAATGTCAGATTTACAGATGATTTTTATCCCATAATGAATAAGAAACATATAAATCGTTTCAACCAGTTTGTTTGAAACTGGTTGACTCTTGGTGTTGTTTCATTATAAAAATATTTTAATAGTTTATTATATTAGTTTGAAAATGTCCTTATAGGACAAAACTGCAGTAACATTAGTTTCAAATAAAAGTGGGAAAAAAACATACAAAATTCCATTTTTCATTTTTCATGTTCACAATGTTTCGATTGTTAGTATCCTCAATTGTCTTTTTGTCATTATTGATTTATTACGACTTTTATCGATATCATATTGTTACACTATGGGTTGATTCGTAATATTCATAGATGCTGCTTCTTCGAAGCAACGTTAATCGTTATAGATAAATTATATATCTATGGTTCTCTACTATAAATATATCGTCCACGTGTCTCAATCAGACGCGGGGCTTCTTCATCTTCTTCGATAACTTGTTCTTCGAACCAACTCCATAAGTACATGACAGCTGACAGTATAGCTATATCATTGATGGTCCATGGTATTGTGTGAAGAAGTTAATTTTCGATTGAAACTAGAAGTTTGGAACGTAGCACCCCATCATGTCCATACATATTTTCCTCATGTAAAACGACTATTAGAGATAAGAAAATTTGGATCTGATTTACATCCGGTTAGACAATCTAGTGCAAACTACCAAAGGTAAACGGCGACTCCAAGAAATGCATTTGCCGTATATATTGTAAATGTTACAAGTCCTACAATGGTGAGAATAAGAGGCCTCTGAACATCCGAATTGGTATTAGAGCACGTTTAGATCTACCGACACAACATGATGATAGGAGGAACGCTGGTTCCAATAAGCAACAGATTCAATGAACAACTACACAGTCAATCAATCTATGGTAGAAATTAATAATATATGGAGTTCTTTAATTACCAGAGAAAACCAAATAAGTTTCGTAATAGCGTAACGAGAGCGTTACAAAAAGTGTGATCGGGCGAGGAGAACGGAAGTTGAGAGGTATAAGTTAGTGGAGATATAAAGAGAGAGAGAGAGAGGTGCGAGCACACATTTACGATCGAGTAGGCTCTGAAGAATTAGGAAAAATCCTTATATATTGCCACTAGTTTTAGAAGAAGATTTCAATGTTAATTTCGCGTCCTAGATGAAAAACTCTTGATAAAGTCTCTTTAAGATAAATAAGAACTATAAATGAATAATAACCGAAATGAGCCTACCAAACCACAAGACATGAAACAACAATCGATGCAGTTTTCTCTAGACATCGTTCTCATTTTTATGGTACAAGGCACACTCGCTTTTTTTTCTTTTATGGATCCTTATACAGTTTCTAATCGGTCATCCCCTGCAAAATTTATGCCAGTTTATATTCTAATCGATTATTTTTCCGTTACATTCCAATGGATTTGAAAACTGTAAGATAAGCTGATGATGTTTAAAGACACGAATTTTGGACATTTCCGACATGACATTTGTTCAGATATTGATTTTATTTACTTATTCAAACGAGAGTAATTTAACGCCATCTTTAAACAAGTGGAAATTCAATAAAACTTCTTACTTCACCTAATTTTTCTTTAATATTTACGTTTGAATTTGTATCGCCAAAGAATTGGTATTCGATGATTTCTATATGTAGCAAATGGATACGAAGACAGAAAGGCGGAGGTAGCAATTCTTTCGAAGGACATTTTTTGAAAACAAATCCTCATATTCTGGCATCGCAAACAGTTTTTACATTTTTAATTTTTGGGCAATCTAATGCATAGAGTATTCCTTTTTATTTGAAATATACTATTTAATAATCAGTGGGTTGATATCAAACGAAATCAAAAATTATCATTTCAATGTATTAGGTAATAGATTTAACAAATAATCACTTCACGACTATTAAGGGTGACCGTAAGAATTTAGAACCAATTACAATCTACACACAAGATATTTGCTTCATTTTATTACACGCTTTATATTAGTTTCACCTGTATGTATGTATGTATGTATGTATGATTGTTTGTATGCATGTTTGTTTATAACTCTCAAGCTCGGGATCTGTATTGACAGAATTATCGGCATTAGTGCTTGATCTATTCGAGGGCAGATGGCGCTGTATGTACCTACTTGATATTTCTTGATCTATTCGCGGGCAGATGGCGCTTTACGTAATCTCCTTGACAGGTTGTTCAAAAGAAAATCAAAATAATAAATATAGTTAAAAAAACTAGAAAAAACGCTTTTATAAAATAAATAAATATATTTTAAAAACTAAAAAACACGCTTTTGAAGAACATCGTTAAATGAGCTTAAAACAATAACGATCGAAAAATGGTAGTATTATTGTGACAAAAGCGTGGGCGCTTTGTGCCATATTTTCTGTATATCTAGCTTATTCAAAAATTATTTTTAAATTTTTAGTTCGATGCGTGTTTTTTAGTTTTTTTAACTATATTTATTTTTCAGTTATATAAACTCATCATTAAATACTCAATTACCATATCTTTTCCATGGGGATTCATAAGTTCATTTTAAGGGGTGCCAATTATTATTATTTCATGCTAGTGCCTTCACTACTTTTCTTCATATTTGAAAAACTTTTTTATAATCAAAGAGTGTCTTTGGAGAAATCTAATAAAAATACATTATAAAATTGAAATGAACAGTTCAAAAATAACTTTATAAAATGCTCAAAGGTGCGAACTCATTTCCTCCTTTTCATAAAAAAGGATGTATGCATCTCTACTCACAAGCGATTTTGGTGAAATTGGTGACACTTGTGAATCATTGTATTCGTGCCACGTGCAGAATGTCTGCAGAATGCTGTACAATGTCCGCTGTAGGTAGACCCACTGTGATTCGAAAGTGCATATAGATTATAGTAACAAGGAATCACATTATCTGCTGCATGATTGTTCATATCTAATCCATCTAGAGGAAATTCGATGGCAACATTTAACTTCCCTCTAAATCTTTCTGTTAGAGAAAATCTTTTAAAATGAATGACTAAAATACGGGGAAACCTATGGAACGATAGAGACTTTGTATATTTTCTTCTTTCCTCGCAACTTGAACACGTCAGTTTTTCATGTGCATCGAAAGTTTCTTCTCTTGTGAAGAAATCCAAGCACTGTAATAAACTCAATTGGCCAGTCACTGTGTTCACTGCTTTATCAGATGAATCTTCTGACCACAATTTCTTGATAATTCTGCAAAGCTTCGATTAAAGCACCCTCCGTACTATAAATATTAGTATTGATTATTGTCCTTGCTTAGGAATATTTCAGACTAAGAGAATTTCATATCCAGACATTTTGTTGTTAGAGGTGAATCACATGTATTCCAAGTGACAACGTCATCGGCCTTGATTAAGATTTCAGTTAAACATTTTCGCTACCATTTCTGCTAAGTGATATTGATTTCACTTTTATATTTTTCCCATCGGACAATATTTTTTTAATCGCCGTTGAAAGCCCTTGCACTGACAATTTTCTAGTTCATTTCGTATGCTAATTTAGAAGACAATTTTTCACGCCTGCCACTGTTTTTGTTCTCATTCCATATCTTATCCTCACTCCAAAGTCCCCTTCTTCAAACAGAGATTAGCAAAGATTAAAATGAAATAAAAGGGGTGCATAGATATCAGCACAATATATTGAATAGGAGATCGAAAAATCGCTTTGCCTAACCTAAAGCTTGCCATACACTTTTCACTTGCCTAGATAAGAAGGTGAATTTTTCGAATTGAGACGGGATAGTAATACGTTCGAAAAGCTTCATTTTTTCGGCAAATACAGTCGTCCAATTTTGAAATTTGGAAACCATGGAATATTTTTGGATTATCAGTTGATTGATGTTTCTAGGTACCTACAGACGATTTTTTATGTTATGTAGAACTACTTAAATACTTTTAGGTCATTAATAGGATGGGAAACTATTTAAATTTCGGGAACTGGCAACATTGAAATTTGGAATATGGTGTATTTTATCGAAGCCGATATTTTTAATGATAAATTACTTGAGAATCTATATAAATTGATGGACATCATGGAAAGTGAAAAATAAAACTTCCTATTTTTTTACCACTTACATACAAGTGTATACTTATGTACACTTGTATATAATTCGTAAAAAACATAGGAAGTTTCATTTCCCATTTTTCACTTGAAAATATGTACATGGTTCACCGGAAATGAACCCGTCAAGAATATAACTCTGTATATTTTTGTTGACCATTTAATCGAATATAAAATTCTTTTTTTTAAGACCATTTCCAATCAAAAAGGCGGCATAGGAGTAGATTTCTACAATTTCAATATAGGGGCACTATGACGTCATTAATAGAACTATTGAATATTGCTGGAGTTTTTTTCCAACACCAAACCGTTATTTTAACACCTTAGAGGTGTTCCAAACAGTGCGTCACAAATGGAACTGTTATTAAACAACTCGACTTATTGAGAGATAAACGACGAAATTCGCCAAGTTTTTGAATGAAAATTCGAAAATTGTAATTATTCACTTATCCACGTAATTTTTTTTATATCTTTTATGGCAAATTTTTGCTTCATTTAACTGGAAAATCTTAATAGATAGTGATATTTTTTGAACTTTGACATTGAAGTATACCTCTTTCTCAATAAAAAATGTTGAAGACACTACGCTGTTCGTTTTTCTGTGTCAGTGAAAAAGTGCAGGTGTCTAAACTGCTCTATATTATCTATTTTTTTTTGGTACGTATATTGTTCCAATAAATTACAAACGAGAAAGTTATATTCTAATAGGTATATCTCCATTGCTACGTTATTATCAGACCTGACTTTTTTCGTTAGGAATCATATTCTATGAGATTTTATTATTGAATTTCCATTAAATGTTGAAAACCAAAATGATGAAACTGAAGTCATTCTTTCGAAATAATTCAATAAGCTGATCAACATCTACATCTGGTGGGTTTGCCACCATCCTACCCCTTGAAGTTCTTTTTTGTCTAAGGTTGGACTTATTTGTTTAGATGTCTTATAATAGTAATTTTATTATATACCGAACTCCGTAATATTAAGAGTTTATTCAATACACCCAGAAACGCATTTTGAATCAGATTAGTTTTTGAAATTGGAATGATTTTGTACGGACTACGCTTTAATTCACAATTTTGAACCATAACTCTTTGTTTTTTATGAAACCTGTTATTTCCGGATGATTTTGATCTAGTTCTTTAATTCTCGAAGAGTTTGCCCTTTCCAGGAAATAGACATAAAAATAAAGATAAACAACGATAAACAAGTGATACTAGGACACTACAACTAGCATAAGTTACTAACAGCTGACAGCCTATGCAAATTAGTAATGAAGACAAACATGTTGGAATGACGATCATGAAAAGATTGTCAAAAACGTACTAGAGCCACGAGGCTCTAGCATTTCCAAGGGACTTGTGAGAAATGAACAGGTTAGAAAAATCTAGCACCCGACACAAGGCTATTCAAGTTTGAAATCGATATCTATAGCCTTTGGACTCATTTTCTCGTTTTAACACTTTCAAGGTTAAATCCTCGCTCCTTGGTTGAACGTAGTTGAAATTACTAGCCCCATATTTCAGTTGGTCGAAACGTCACAAAATATTATTTTGGTGATAGCTCACTATTCAGTTTTATAATCAATCTAAATCTTTTGCATTTCGAAGCTCATTAATCTCGACATTGTTAAATCAAGTGAATAATTCAGTTACCCTCCGACCAATTTAATGCTAATCTAATATAAAATAGAATTGACTCGGCCTAACCGCCTGCGTTTCATATCGAATTACGAAAACAAAAAATAACAATCAATATGTTTAGATGAGTTTGATTGACGCTCCATTAGTCGATTGAATGATGATATTTTGCAATGCATGCTTAATCTTACCAACATTGACATTTACAAATTCTACTTGATCGCAGTGGACGTTAGCAGCTGCTGAGTAGTTATGTTGGTCCATTCAATAGAGAAATTGAATGTTTATTGATGCCTCTCAGCGTGGAAAAGATCTAGCGTTTGTGAGTGTAGCGGTTCACGTTTTGTTTCTTTTTTAAAGTTGGATTTAATAATGTAAGAGTGTGATAATTATTATCGAATTCGGATGGGCATTATTTATTTTCTCCTCATCATCACCATGGTTAAGATTCCGAAGCCGCCAACATTAAAAGTAATAATTACAATTATTTCAATTGATCTATCACCAGAACACTTTTCAAGCAAATGGTTTTGAGTAGCTTGCATTGTTGATCGACTTCACTACAGATCGCCACACAAAACATCACTTTTCATTCTAATGCAACAAAAACTACTTTCAGTCTATAATTTCGAAAGTAACATTGTCAACCTCATAAAAAAGTTGAATGAATTATGAAAAATATACGTATACAAAATTTTCATATTAAAAAATATACTGAATAACTCTATAACTGATCAGGTTAACGTCCAGGCATTTGCCAATGGAAAAGTGGAAGTAAAATTCATTGTTTGAAATTTGGAATAAAAAAAAATGAATTTCACAATGTCTGCTGCGTTGGGTGATGTTACCCAGATCGAAAAAATAACAAACAATGAGACATTCCAAATTACAAGTCTGGGTATTATTCATAACAAATGTTTCATGTGAGATCGTCAATACAAAAAAGTTTTGACTTATGATGCAATACAAGAAGAGGAGAAGGCTTATCGTGGAAGGAAAGATTCTAATAACATCAATCAACAAGAAAATACTGTAATAAATCAGAAGCCGGCCCTGTCAGTGCTGCACGTGCCGGGCTCGTGGCAACGGCAAAGAAGGCGGTCAGATCAGACGCAAACATTCCGTATACGCCGAAGAAGCGAAACGAGAGTTCGAGAAGAGTTCGGCAATGTTCGTTACCGCAACATAAAACGGCCGCCAGCTTTTGTTCGAGTTAGTCTGTATGGAGAAAGCGAGCAGTTAACACATTGTGCAGATAAACGTGTGTAAATAAATTAGTTACGTAAATATTGTAAAAATAAATTAGTTTAAGACAGTTAGTGCTTTAATTCGCTACAATATTATCGAGACGAAAGTCATTATATATTCATTCGTTTTCGTTTCTGTTATGCGGAAAATAAAATTGTTTTAGTTTTCATGAATATGAGTACGCATGTGGTAAGCTGAGCTACTATGGGGCAAATACTGATAGAGCGGAAACCGGCATGTGTCATTCGGAATACTTCCTTTTACTTCAATATCCCACTATTCAATGAGTCAACCTTCAAGACTTATAAAATACAGAGAAGCTAGTTTGCGTGGTCAACTGGAATTACCATTCCTTCATGAATTATATGCGTAACTCAGGAATTACAGGATTACAGAACCCACGATTCATCCGATTCGAGGTATTCGAAATATTATTTACATTAATTTATACAATCAGTGCCAACCGGTCCCATTTTCTATTTACTCAAGTAACTTTTTTCGAGTTTGCGTTGAGAAACAAAAATCGCAGTGGTTTCCATACAAAATTATCCGAAATTGTAAACAGTTACCGATAAAACCAGCTGTGAATGCAGAAAATTATTGACTTCAACCCAGAGGTCATCAAGTGAAATTTGAAATGTATCTCGCGTTTAATAAAATCGGATGAGATAGCATCAAAAGATTAGTTTATTAGAATCATTATTTACTCCTACAGAAGTAATAATTGGCTCATAGTAGATATAATATATGTACATACACAAAATAATCAATGAAACATTCTATTGATGATTATCCTTTCTTCACATTATCACATTATAACAATATCAATATTAATTAGTTCAACTAAGATTAGTTTGAGCATTCCGAGACGCAAACGTTTTTTTTAAAGCTTGATGACTCTTGAATGATTTCTCCCGCTTCTAATATGAAGAAAAATGTGATAGTTCCCCGTCTTTTTTATCTAGTGTGATGTTGTGTATACTTTTCTCTAACACAGAACAGTATCTCTTGTTCATGTGTGCAGTACTCAATGGCATCTAGACTCTCAACAGTTGAATCGAATCAAATTTGAATCATTAATTTTTTCTAAATTGGCTGTAGAAATTCTGATAAATATTGGAAGGGATGTATTTCTAGTAGAGTAAAAGGTTTCATACAAAAAAATTGTAAAATTGTGGGAATCTTCCTGAGAAACGAAGAAAGCACTCGATTTCAAAATCATGCACTGACAAAGATGTGTAGATCATGCGAAAAAGTAACTTTCAGACACAAACTGGAAGAAAAAGCCCTCTGAATTATACAAAAATACGTTTTCCTATTCAGTGTGTACTCCAAACTTTCGTTATGGAATTGTTTCAGATATCATTCCAGCGCACAAATTAAAAAGACATCGTGATGTTTTACCGAAGATGATCCTCGAATATTTTCGAAATCACTGAAAAATCCTCAGAACCCAGTTGAAATTCCCAGTATATACAATCGCTTTCATGATTTTGGTGTGATCTTTTTCACTGTTATGATTCGTACTCATTAACTGTTTTTGTTACAGGTGAGTCTTTGGAAAATGTTTCCGGTGAGTTACTGAAGAAGGTGAAGGAAACACCCTTTTACCAAGTTGCTAATTACTGAAGAATCCTAGTGAAGGAATACCAATGGAACTTGAATGTAATTATAATTAACGCTGTATTTATATCAATACATATTTCCAGGAATAACTGTCAAATTTTGTATATCTTTCTTCAATCTGGACTGTGCACTTTCTCATTTTCAGTACACATGTATTTATCAGACACTTTCCCATAGGTTGTATTTCTGAATAATCATATCGTTTTTATTCTATACCGTGCATTCGAAATGTAACGCCTAAGTTTACCATTAGCCAAATAAGCAATATCAATAAGAATTTTTGATAAAAATAATTTACTAATTTTTAAATTGATGATTCAAGGAACAGAGTGACAGCAATGAATTTATATAGTTGGTAAAACAACTTAAAGGGGAATTCATGGCCTCTGAAGAAAAAAACGTTAAAACTATCGATGTTAAATCACTTTCTTGTTAGTTTGACTGTCGATAATAATTAACCTCTCCTCACTGGGGGGCGGCAACGTCAAAAAAAGAATAACTGATAGGTCGCCAAGAAATTAATTACAGCAACGACAGTTGATTTGAAGATAGAATCATTGTAGTCCTTTTAATTTCCCAGAGTGGACGGCATATTTCTTTCATATTTTGGAGAACTAGAATGATAGCACCAAGAAATAAATATTATTGAAGTTCAAGCCCAACACCACAGCGTTATTTTTAACACTCGACACGTGTTTCAATCACCAAGTGATCATCTTCAAGAGGAATATTGAACGATTAAACTAAATTAAATATTATATTGTTCTTATTTATACCCTAGATACCTCTGCTAAGTACCGGCGTCTTAATTGTGGTAAATTAATTTTATATATTGCCTTATCTACTAGTCAGTATTGTTAAACCAGTTATGAGTAGTAGATAAGGCAATGCATGTATCTAGGGTATAATCAAGGACAACATTGTATGTGATTTAGTTCAATCCTTCTATTGAAGCTCTGTATCTGTATCTGTAGAGTGGGGAAGGTGAGTGTAAGATCACAGTACTTAGGCCACATGTGACCCATCGTACATCCTTCCGAGGAGTTGTCTTCCTAGGTCATCGTCTATCTTGTCCTTTCCAGGAAGGTGGACAGGTCCCTTGGAAACATTTCCTTGATATCGACAGGTGTTGGCCAAGAATCGCCGAACACACACTCCCTTATTGACGATAACTCCGGACACTCCCATAGGACATGCCTGACAGTCTCATCTTCCTGTTTACATTCTATTGAAGCTCATCATTTGGTGATGGTGTTGGGATTAAATTCTAGTACTATTCATTACATGCAAGTTCCAAACAGCGCATGGTAACACCATGCGATGTCCACGTTGAAAGTGAATTGCTGAAATAGATCTCCACGAAACGAGAACTAACTGGATTTCTGGCCTAACTGGCCTGGAAGTTAATGAATCTGCAGATTTTCTGCAAGCGGTTTTATCAAACCAGAACTTTTTGTCATTTGCATCACTTCGGGCTTTGTCGAACCAACACTAAATTCCTTGATTGGAAGAAGAGCTCCATACTTTTGACAGAACTTATCAGGATTCGTCCATTCCAAACCATACATCCTTCGATGTATTGTATCAAACAATTATTGGGATGACATGCGTTGTCTGAAAGGTTACTTACAGACAACTTTTATATAAATTATCATTTGAAGAGGCTTGAACTGTTTGAATGCAAGTCGTGCCTTATCTGCTGTGAAGATTAAGGAAAAACATAGTACTTGACTCATTGCGTACCGCCTGATGCTTTCAGTGTTTGACAAAGTTTCACTTGTGCCTTCTCTGATCAGAAGGGGTAAGATCACTTACCCAATGAACTTATCGGCGTCGTTAATGAAGTGTATTTAATTGATTGACTTCAAGTAGGTATGAACCACAATGAACCCTCGCGAGTTGAAAATATGCCCTAGGCACTCTCGAAACAGGAGTTTCGATTCAAATTAGAGCTTTTCAATACTCTCCATTTGAATGGGAAAGTATTTTGTAATCTGTGAAAAACATTCATTTCCAGCTTCTAAAAGCGAAATATCATTTGTAAATTTTCACTCGAGAAATATGAAAATCGTTAGAAAATATTTCAATATTGAAATCTGTTGCTCATGTTTCTTTTCTTCTTTTCTTTTTTTATGAATTCTGATGGCGTTGTCTTACAAGTTGTGTAATGAAATGAGAGGAAGTTATCTTCATAAATCTTACATATTTTCTGTGAAATTTTTTAATAGATTTTTGAAAAAATATCGTTAAAATATCAGCTTGAAGAGGTTTCAGTATTCAAAATCTACATTTTTTTTCCAAGACCCGTAGATCCTTTCTCGAAGGGTAAAAGTCGCAGCGTTTGCACCATTTCTTTACCTTATAGCTAGAGTTGAACTAGTTAACCTTCTTATATGAATTTTAGCCAAAATCCTTCGATGACGATATTTCCTTCTACTCCAGCTACCATTCAGTACTTATTTCGTGTTGTTGATGAAACCATCTTGTGTTCCACCTTTGTCTCATTTGGGTTTTCTGACACGAAGCCGATTAGTTTATATGGTGGTGGTCTTTCAGGTCATATGATAAGAGTACGGTTCTTCCGAACTCTAAAAACCTGATTCGGTCCCCAGCGTGTCATATTGTCTTCCGACAGTCCAAGGCTCTACATATGATAATTCAAATGACAGTGATCCATATGAAGGGCTGTTAGACATCGTAGTTCATCCCTACTGTAGTCCTACAACTGTTTGGTGATCAAGCTTCAAAGGGTGAATAAATGCTTTGGAGTGAGCCAATCCTGGAAGATTCTGCCAGAAGTCCATAAGTCTTTTTGCCATCCAGGTGTTCAATCTTTGTTCAGCAAAACCTAAAGCGATGCCAATGACAGGTTCTGGTCCGATGAAGCTGCTTGCAGCACCCTCCTTTGCAAGGAAGTCAGCAGCTTCATTACCTTCCAGGCCAGTACATCCAGGAATCTAGATCAGAGATAATCTATTATATATTCCTAAGGAGGAGAGTCGTTTTTGGCAATTTGCTACCAATTTACTTCCAACACCGATTGGTAGAGGGTATTTCACTAGAGCCAGTGGAACTTCCAATACCATGTTCTTCGGGATAAACTTTTTAGATTTTCCCACTGTATATGACTGATTAACCAATCGAGAGGCTTGGTGTCGATAGTGGAGGTACACTCTCTATCGTCCAGGTGATCTGTGATCAACAGGCTGTGAAGATTGCTGTTGAAGATATAATTGGTAGATAGAATTATTTAAAACAAGAATAATTTTTTCTTCAATTTTTAAGAGTGTCAAATACATCATATCGTATTCAATGTTTTTTTTTTGCGTATGAAATTTCATGTCTCACACTATATCTCATTCATCATTTCACTATTCCAGACATGTAGAAAACTTACTCAGTTAGACAACATAGAAATTTTACTTTCTCGTGAAAAGCCAACAATAGCTATCACTGAATGTAGCAAATTTTCCGTCTAGAATGCAAATGTCATTTTCGCATAGAAATAGCAGGGCAATATTGCTACGTTCAAGTTGAAATGTCAAAAGCTAATAACCAAACGACGTTGTTTCCTTTGCACGATTTTCAAGAGCTGCGGCTTTCATTTTGCTCCCTATTGACCTAGTTATGACTTCCTTTATTATTTTCACCTTTTGCTATAAAGCAGAAGAGTGTTATTAAAATGAATGATGAATATTTCTCCCAGTATATTTCAGTGTTATTTCATAACTCCATGAACTGGGCATGCAGTGGCTGATGAGGTTGATCGTGTTTTGTGGAATTTGATGTTTCGTTTTGAGAAGGGACAAAGTTTACGTTACTGGGATATTGATGAAAAGAGATACTACGTCAAAGCCCACGAAGATGTCTGTTTGTTGGATATTGAAGGATTGCAGAATTTCTATGAAGTGATAGGAGTTTAGGACATATGATGAGGAATGCTCGAATAGTGGTTAGAAGGTATTTGCAAGATACTTGGCAAGGGCGTGTGTAGGTGAACCAAATGCGCTAACGATGGAACGAAGGGGGATGTTTTGTTTGTGTATTTTTGGAAGACAATTCAAGCGGGGTGTACGAGAAGATTTCGTAGAATGAGAGGTTTATTTTTCCCGTTGGATTGTTGGAATTGTTGATGAGTACTTTGGTCTTCTTTTTAAAATATACGGTTTGGCCTCTGGAGGTTATTTGGTATTCCGGAGATTCGAGTAACTTGTCAATGTAGTCTGTGGTGGCATTGCCTTTGTCTGCTGGAAGGACGACTATATTTGGGTAGTTGTCCAGATTTTTGAGGGATTGTCTCTCAGCTGGGGTAACATTGGATTTCGGAACTTTTGCTCTTCTTAATGTGGTGGCGATGTTTTGACGTGCTTCTTCAGGTAGGTTTTCAGGTAGGTGAGCAATGGCCGATTATGTTTGAGAAATAATAGTTTCGAACGAAATGGATCTGGGAGTTATGGAGGAGTTGAAACTTTGTGGTATAGGAGAACTTTTGGACTAGGACAGGAAATGGAATGTAACTGACTGAGGTGTTTTTCGTTTCATAAGTGAGCCTAACTTTTTTACCTGAGTGGCGGTTTTGCTGTCACTAGTGTGTTCGGCTTTCTCATGGTTTATCCTGAGAAATGTGTTCCAAAATGACTGGTTGAATTTTTGAATTTGATAAACTTCCGTAACATTGGTATAAACTTACGTTGGGATCTAGCGTGACAACAATGACCACCATGCTTGTGGTAGTCTCTGCGAATCATCTTGCTTGTTAAAACAGTTGGGACGTTTTTCAATTTCGATTGCTTCACGAATTAACCTGGCTTGAAGATTTTTTCCCGTCGCAATGATCTTCGAAAATTATTGTGTGGCCTGTTTCCTGGTGGTGTTTGGAGAGAGATGATGCTGATGATGCTAATTCAAGGTCATAGGCTCTGTTGGAAATTCTTTTATTGATCTGGCCGATGTAAGTTCTGGGACAGATAGAACATGCTATTTCGTATATGCCCTGTGCTTCATTGCGTATCTTTTCCCTGGGTGTTCTTAAAAGAGTGGATATTTGATTGTTAGCTGTGAATACTGCCTTAACGTTATGTTTCTTCAGAATAATGCTCACTTTGTCAGTGACTCTGTGGGTGTAGGGGAAAAAAGTTTTTTTATGATTAGTCTATTCTTTGGGTAACTCGTGGGAAGGGGTTTGTGTTTGTTGTCGTTAGATGGATCTTTGTATTTGGGGAACGGGATAGTCATTTTGGTAAAGGGCGGTTTTGTGTTCGTATAGTTCCCTGGATCTGTTGTGGTTGTCAGTGAGTCTTATAGAACGATATATGCGAGAATTCATAACGGAATTTATCTGGACAGAATGATGTTGGGACTCCGAATTGAGATAGCGGTTAGTATTGGTTGGTTTTCAGTAAACCGTGTGTGAGGAGGAGCTGTTGTACTTTGTGATGAGAATGTCCAGGAAACTGATGCTATCTAAGAGCTCGAGATATCCAAGTGATCCATTATATGAAGAATCGGGGATACTAGATGTAAGATAATTGTATTACAAAAACTGTAATATAAGGCAAAATAAACACAAGAATCAGTTAGTGTCACTTACCCATGACTATAGTACTGGGCATCGCAAGAAGTTCTAATGTCCTCGTTCATATAAATCGGTTGGCCAGAGATGTCATAGGTATTTGGGTCCAAAACTATACAACAGCTCACCTTCGAATATTCAACAGATCCGTAATATCAATGATTCTTGTCAGTCATGTACTAGATACTACTGAATATTTGATAGGATACTGAATAGATAGATAGATTGGATTGACAAGTCAGAACAGAACAATATTAAAATAATAAAATACTTTAAAAACATTTTCAAATCAAGCAACACTGAAAGTAGGTAGCACACAGTACACTGTTCGTTGACAATCCGAAATTATTTCTTAAATACTATAAAATGCCCTAGATAACAGATAACATTTCAATTTTGTTTTGAATCTGAACAGGTTTAGCTGATTATTCAAGTCATTATGTAGCATGTTGAAAAAATTGCCCCAGCATATTTTTGTCAACTGCTCGACCTATAAGGTCGAGCAGTTGACAATTTCCAATCTGAATTGGTTTCTTTGACGGGTTGGGTAGTGGTGGACATCTGCATTTTAAATAAAATGTTTTTTATGAATGTAGGCAAATATTAATAATTTATACAAATAGATATTCGTGAATGTAAATATTCTCTTTTTTTGAAAACATCTCTGCAAGATTCTTGAAAACCCAGGTGAAATATCAATCATATGATTCTTTTCTGTGCTTTGAAGACTCTGCTGCTACCAGTAGCGGGACAATAAATTATAATATTATGACTAATGGAAGAATATACCAATGCATAGTAAATGCTCATGAGACCTTCTTCATTTAAACAGGTCTTTAAATTTCTCAACGCAAAGAAGTTCTTATTCTAGGTGGAACATAGTGATTCTATGCATTTGTCCTATTTGAGGTTTTCGTAGACGATTATACCCAAAAACTTGGAGCTACTTTGAAATGTGATTGAATATGAATATTTTCAGATAAAGAAAAAAGGAAAGAAGGTGGGGTAGAATATTTTTTCAGTCCAGAATCATCGCAATCATGTTTGAGAATAATCAAGGAGGATGATAACATTTGTGGGCGTTGTTCATAATGTTTTTATTGAGACCTTAGATTTTCCGCTATGTCGTTGAGAGGGTGACAAAACCTAGAACTTTGAACTACCCTGCCTTATAACCCCTAATTCAATGTAAGTGTTTTTCCTGCCAGTGCTCGAGAATTATCGCGGATATTGTAAGTGGAAATGTTCCAATTTGGTGGAATTCGGTTAGGTGTCAAATTAAATTCGCACGCCATGAAGAATATTCAAATGGACCATTAGATCCAAATAGTACATCAAAAGCGCTTTTCATCACTCGTCGCTTTTATAATTTGATTGCTGTTAAACGAGAAAAGCCTCTTTGATTTTTATTCGATTGAGGGTTGTAAATGGAAAAGGGAATAATTATAACAAGGGTACTGAGTTTATTGCCAGAATACCGGGTGATATAGTGACCAATAATTCTAAGGAAGAGTTTAACATTGTCTCTTGAAAATAATTAATTCTTAGCAAGCTCTATATTTTTATAAACCTGATTGAAATGCATACTTATTCGATTGCGTTTTTTATAAACATTTTGGAACATGAAGGTTTCGAATTAAGAGCAATTTTATGAGGGTTCGAAACGTTCTGGCATCTGTTTCACTTTTTACGTGAATGATTTGGGATCAAATTATGGAGCGAGAAGGTTTCGAAGCGAGAAATGATCGAGATCGAAACGTTTCACTTCTTATGTTAATGAATTGGAATTCACTGAGGGGGCGAGAAGGTTTCGAAGCGGGAGGGATTCGAACTTGAAGCGAGGGAGATTCGAACCGTGCGACATGTTATGAACGAGAAAAATTGAACGTGTCGCTTGTATAGTGGCAACCATGTTTTATCGAATTCCTCCGAGTTGATTTCGATGAAACAATTTGTTCTTGAAAAAATGGAACTGTAGAGTATGAAAATTTTCAGGAAATGATAAAAATCAATATGTAATATAAAGGCTGATTCACGATGTATGGCACGGCACATGAAACGTTTCTGGTGAATCGGACAACGAATCACGTTAAACATTCAATGGAAAGAATAATCGGACATTCTTTAATCAACTGAAAATTTGAAAAAAAAAATCGACAATGCGGTGTTGCCACTTTTGTTGGAAGGTAGTGGCAACTTGGGTTTTTGAATAGAACACCCTGTGAATCATAATTTTTTTTAAATCTTCAACGGCTACTCGACAACTTTCTTTGTTATTTGCTCATTACCTATCTGTTACCGTTTTCGAAATATGAATTGATTACAATTTTTCTCTTAAATCATGATCTCTAGAAATGCTGAAATCGTCTATAGTACCAAACTTTGGTTCGGAGTTACTTCAATACAGAATGGTGAAAAATACAATATTTTCGCTTATTCAAAAAAGTGAGTGAAAGTTGATTATTTGAAAAGTAACACAGTGTGTATTATAACAAATACAGAACGCTGTTGAAGTTTGCTTTCTTTCTATGTATGATGTATACTTAACTAAAACTAACTGATATACTGTATTTTATGATTTTCACTATAAAAGGTTTTACAAAAACCGCGACACCTGTTTCGCTATACAATAACTTTCTCGTGTAAGGTGTTTTATAGCAAAACACGTGTCCCGGTTTTTGTAAAACCCTTTATAGTATTCAACGAGAGTCATTTTGTGTGGAGGCAAATCAGTTTTTCATCGACCTTTTTTGGGCATTTTTTATCTTTCACAATCTGAAAAATATAAAAATTATAATGGAGAACATTGTATTAGTGTAGAAAGGGCAAACTTTTTAGTTTATTGCGTATAACTAAAGTATTTTTCACAAAGAAAAATGTTCTATTCATCAGTAACTTCTCGTATTCAACAGCTTTGTCTATGAAAAAATTCACTAAGAAATAATACAATAATTATCTTTTCGTTTAGGAGGCCAAAATCTGCCTCCGTCTTAAGAAATTCATTTTTTCCTTTAGATTATTCATTTCTCAACTTCTTCGACAGATGCAAAAGGAGTTTTGAAATGTCAAGTTATGTCAATGTTGTTAACTGACAACTAAAACATTCGATGTAATACAAGGTGCTCTCCGATATCAGTCTGTTATCTTTTCGCCACTATTAAATTTTACTTCAAGATGGGTAGCCAAGTACGATCTATTTCTGAGAAATATAATACAATAAAGTGTATTAGTTAGTTGAAATATAGATTTTCATTAAGTATCGGCCAGTTCTATTCAATTATACCTACCTAGTCATGTTTCGGACCTATGAGCATTCGGTATTTTGTAAGCAGGCCATGATTACCTTTTGACAGTAACCTTGTAACATTCTCGTAGTAATATTAACATTTTCATCACTTCAGAAGATTCAAATACCTTCAAAATAATGAAACAAAACTGTTCAAACGAAGTTCTTATGAATTTGTTCATTATTTTTGGATATTGTGATGAAATTATCAGCAGGATATGTAGAATGTTCAACGAAAGGTATCCGAATCTACTGTAAATGAACCTCAAGAAACTTATACAAATTCAGAACAATTTCAATGCATTCAGATCGACTTCAAAAGGATCAAGAAATTTGCCTCGACCCGTAACTTTCGAAGGCAACCAAAATAATGTCTCAGCATATTTTCACTCATTTCCTGAGTCATCGATGGAAACTGCTGAAGAAGATTTGGGTATAGAACATTTATAGGTTTGATCTTACGAAGACAGAATGCATGATAATCATAAGTTCACCAAACTTCAATCAATGAAGCCTCAATAGAGAGGAGAATTTTTTGAAATGTCGTTGATACGCATTCAAAAAGATCCATTTCTTTCAAATGAAATCATTTTGACTGATGAATTGAAATTTTCGAGAGAAGGAATTTTCAATAGAAAATCCTTACGTCACAAAAGAAGGCGAATTTCTCAAAAAAAAAGAATTTTAATGTCTTCTGTATGTCAATGTATAACAAATTGGTGTATAGTCGAAGTAACTGATATAGTAATCTTAAAGCTATCGGCGAAATCAAAGGCCAAAAAAACCAACACAAAGAACTAATGCCGCTAGGAATTAATCCACGTGGACTGATGAATTGGCGGTTCGTGTTGGATAGTTTTTACTAACCGAGTTTTATGACTGGGTGTAGAGTCATAAAATTAAATTTGAAGTCATGTTACGGTGACGAATAGAATACGACCCGTCGTGTTGTCAATGTTCAATTCAGGAACTGATTGCGATTTAAGTGTTGAAATTTGGTATTGATGAAGTTATAATCACTTAAAATTTTCGTTATTTGTTTAAAATGTGGCGTCCTTGGACAAGTACTGATAGTAATAATGAGTGTGATAACAACGCAGACTTTTACCTGTGTGGTGATTCAAATGGCGTTGGTGAACAATGTGAAAAAGAGATCACTGAAAAAGATTCGGATACATTTGAATATTGAAACACAAAGAGTATGTTTCAATGTATATAATAATGTATATATTAATTTGACCGAAATTCCTTTCTCAACTGTACGTAAACTAGTCAAAAACAAACCTTATGAACGCAAGACGCGATTCGATGCGGGATTACAAAAACCTTCAATTGTTCATCTAATAAAATCATTTAAAAAACA
>WOGN01000075.1:13343-34256 GCA_015342105.1 Leptinotarsa texana | reverse complement strand
ACAAACAAGTGCGGAAGTTAAACTTCATTGAAACTTTTCGAAAAAAAAGTTTCCCATATGGTGCGCACTTTAATGGTGACACTGTATAGTCACAATCCTTTCTGAATATTTGATTTCATTGACCCAATTTGACTAAAACAGTGACAGTGATCGAAATTGTCCGACTGAGAGTCAAGTATGATTCAAGATTAACGATACATTGATGTTAATTTCATGGCTGACAGTATTTTCTCTGTTAGGAAGAAACGTTGCATTGCTGTAAACTTTTTTTTGGTTGCCTAGGGCTCCAATTTTTCGTTTTATCTGTTTGAAAGAAATAAACTTCATAAAATTACCTTTTGGATAAACTGATTTTCTTCTAATAATAATGCTCAAATACGACCTTTCAACTTTCAGTCATGTTTTGGCACAAAATGCCTTATTGTAGCTTATTTATGAACGGTAGATGACTGTCGTGAACTTTTTTTAGGTTACCAGAAACCAATATCTCTGTCATACATGGTACTCACACCAACGCGGGTAAATGAAGTTCGATATAACTTTTTCTTCCGTAAATAAGCCTGAAAATAGTTGCATAATGCTAAATAATCTAGCATCTTCCTCATGCATGTCGCTATCGTCCAGACAAAAAATTTGTCCTTAAAGGAAAAGTCTTAGATAGTAAAGGCAATGATATCTCTTCCTACGAAGAGGTCATCTGTGGGTGGGCCCTACACGACTCGAACTTCGAAGAAACTTGGCTTTTTAACTGACCAGCTTGTAGAGCTTTGCTATCTTTGATATTCCTAGGTTGAGTCTTTTGTTGATCCCATAGATGGTCTCTTTCTAAGAGAAGCTGTCATAATCTTCAGTTACTCAGGCTTGCGTTAGGAATCACACGTTAAAAGGTAAGACCTCGTTAATCCTTAGCTCGCACAAGTTTCTCAACTTCTAAGAGTTGTCGTTCTTATGGGGGCGACAGCTGATTAACGGAAACCGTTCAGTTCAAAATTTGCATTTATGACAATTAAGTCTCACTACGGTCACCTGAACCATAAATACAACGCTTTAAGACTCCATCTTGTTGTTTGTTCATAGTGGGAGCCGTAGAGAGACAAAGAGTGATTTTTCATGGTTGCTTTCGAATCTTAGTTTGCTTTCATTGCTTGAATTGCTTATCTTTCATGATGATGAATAATGATAACAAACATAAACGTATTTTTTTATTTTGAGTACACCATTTTCAATGGAGATCAACATACAATGACAGGATCTAACAAGGACATGGACAACATGGCGGTGGACAGCATGGGGGCGGGCAACAAGGTGGCGGACAACAAATTGGAGCAGCGCATGGCATAGGAGGTGGACACATGATGGGACAAGGGACAGCCGGGGCTACTGGAACAACTTTTCCAATTGGTACCAATGGTGGACAGCTAGGTTTGATTGGAGGTGGGCATGGAGACTGTGCAATCAGGGGAACAGAAGGTGGTGGGCAAAATGGAGGACAACAAGGACCACAAGGAGAACATGGACTGCAATTAGGTGGACAAGGTGGTGGACATGGACCACAAGTAGCAGGGCAAGATGGAGATCCATTCGCAGGAGACCCACAAGGAGGACACTGCGGAAACTTGACATAAGCTGGATAGCACTGGTATTGCTCTAGATCTTTCTGGCCACTGGTGTATCCTGAATATCTTGAGGCTTGGCTTGGTCCACAAGTGGGATCTGGTTGTGTAAGACAGTCTGGTGCGCCGTGACATTCTGATCTTTGACAGTCGTCTTGGAGGCCGTTGTGTTTTTCGCAGTCACACCCAACATGAAGAATACTAGCTCTTAATTCTCGAGACTTGGATCTGGTACCATTGGTACCATTATTTTTAGGCCTTCGATAACAAACCATCATTTGCGGAGGGTTACAGGGTACACACGGTTGCTCTTCTGGATTTGGATTGCACACAGGGACGCATGGCGGTGGCACCGGGGTGCAGATAGGTAGTATCGGTGGTACGCAAATAGGTGGATTACACGGCGGCATTGAAATTGGTACCGTTGCACTCTGAGGAGGGCAAGTGCCAGGAGTACAAACTGGCATAGTTCCGCAAGGTACTGGACAGCATTGCGGAGGGCAGTTGTCTCCTATCTGATTAACTAGTTTCTTGAGATCGCTGAGTAGGGATTTTCTCTTCTCTGACTTTTCGGGGCACACGAAGGCCATATTGAGAATCCAAAATTCAATTTACAATCCACTTATAATTTGGAATATTCAAACTTTTACTAGAATTCCGAAGGAAAAATTTGATATGATCGACTTCACGACAATTTTGACTAAATTATGACATAAGAATCTGACACAGGTACTCTTGATGCCAGGCAAATGCTAAGCTTAATACACAATGGGTCGTATAATTTTTGGAAACTTCAGTATAGTACTAAGATAATTTTAATTTTTTTTATTTTAAATTATTTTATCTATATGAGATTTTCTGAGGTTGCAAGTTTTGAATATGTTTTCAACAATGACATAGACAAGTTGTATGGAACAAGTCGACTAAGTTACTTCTTGATTTGTGTTTCCTGATGCCTACGTGTTTAATTTTATTTCATTAAACAGTTTTGGTATCATTTTGAATCAGACCTAATATTATGTAATTTCAATAGATATTCCGGCTTCCTGTGGAGTTTCGTGAACTTTAGAAATACATTTCCTTTGTCACATATACAGCTTGAGGATTAAGGATCTGGCTGCCGTAGATGTAGCCTATTATCAAGAATATCTAAAAAATTAAGTGAGAGACTAGACTGTTGATTGGTTGATGGAAAGATATTTTGAAAAATTGAAAATGACCAGTTTAATGCCAAGACTCGCTACTTCCTGACATAGAAGTGTTCCAAGAAAAATCTCAAATATGAGCTTCACGACATTTACAAAAGTCAGAAGTACATATTCATGAAATACGGTATAATAAGAGTAACACCTCGATTCTGTCACAATATGACACAGCACTCCTTATTAGAAGCAGGATATTCAAATGCTGACAGTTGGAGGCAATTAAATGATAATTTTCATTCCTCACTTTTTATTATCGAAACTCAGTTGGCGGCATCCCGGACAAATGAATATTCCTAGGGTCAAGGATGACTCAACCTTGATTCATGGTAGCCTAATAGGATCGGATGGTTTGAAATGTTTTGTCTGAAATTACAGTCACGCGTTTTTATGAGATATATACAGGGCTTGTCCTGTTGTCACGATGCGACAAGCTGAACTACTATCCAGTGGCGTATGGGAAATTTCAGTTGCCCCGACTTCATTCACGGGGTAAAATATTATGCAAAGTTTGATGTGTTTAAAATCTGTTTTTCTGTTAACCAGCTGTCGCACCCTTACGAACGACAACCCTCAGAAGTCGAAACTTGTGCGAGCTAAGAATTAACGAGGTCTTACATTTTAAAGTGTGATTCCTAACGAGTTTATTGACGACTCGCCTCGCATAAACGTTATAGCCCAGACAAAATAGACGAAAAAAGGGTTTAACTTTGCAAAAACTCCCAACCATCTGAATTTTTGTACATACCTTGAATACTACATCATAAATGAAATAGCAAAAGTCCCCATCGATCCAACTTGTGGGTTGTTTTCTATTCGAGGCCACAACTTTTTGTTTTTTTTCATAGGTATATCTTGAATGGTAAAAGCTACCGGAAAAATTATTAAGAGAAAGTTTGTAGATCGTAAAATTATCTACTGAAATAATCGTTCTCGAGTTTCAGGCCGTATGAAAGTCGCACATTTGCAGACGACGTCTGAGGTAGTATGCCCGGCACATTATTTGATCAATATGACGAAAATTGTAGCTGCAAAAATATTACCTTATTTATCATCGAACTCTATATCGTCACTCGTGTATTCCTCTTCGCTCTCTTTCTCATGGCTCTCTTCTTCCTCATCTTGCTCAATTTGTATGGATTGTTCTAAAAAAAGAGATGTATCAGTTACATCCTCATCTATTAAGCAGGAATTTTCATCTGTTGCATTCAATTCAGCACTTTGGTCAATGAACTAAATAACAACTACAGTCACGAAAGCTTTGATACTTTTTATTTATTTTAACACGCTTTTATCAGCTTCACTTGTATGTATGTATGCATGTATGTTTGTTTGTGACTCTCAAGCTCGGGATCTGTATTATCGACATTATTGATTGATCTACTCGTAGGAAGATGGCGCTGTACGTAACCTCCTTCATATATATACAATATTGCTTGATCTATTCGCGGGCAGATGGCGCTGTACGTAAGATATATTTCGAACTTACTTTACAGGTATTTCTTCATTGGAAAAAAGTATTTTTTTTATTAACACGCGCGTCTGCTGCCTTATTTGTAACCCTCCTCTGCGCGCCTGCTGCCTTGGGCTTGGTAGCTGATTCTCAGGTTCCCTCTCCGGAATAGGAAAATATCAACAGTCATTTTTCTAAACAATATACGGCTGATTGATCCCAAAGTTTAAATAAAATAAATATAGTTTAAAAAGAATAAAAAACACGCTTTTATAGCATAAGAAACTGAAAAATGTAAAATAAATTTAGTTCAAAAAACTAAAAAACACGCTTTCAAAGAACATCGAATTGAAAATTTAAAAATATTTTTTTAAATAAGCTAAAAACAATAATGAACGAAAAATACAAGTATTATTGTGAAAAAAGCTTTTTACACAATAATACGTATTTTTCCTTCGTTAATGTTTTAAGGTTATTTAAAAAAATGTTTTTTAACTTTTTAATTCGATGTTCGTCAAAAGCGAGTTTTTTAATTTTTTAAAGTATATTTATTTACTTTACTACAATAAACGTAGAAAATATATTTGAGTACAAAATGTACTGTAGCAAAAATAAAATCCAAACCTAATCTCAATATGTAGAAAAATACTGAAACATTTCTTATTCATAAACCAAACTAATTCACTTGTTTACTCATTGCAACTAAGTGGAGACAAGTAAACCCCGTGTAATTCAATGTAGATATGAAAGTAGTTATTTATGAAGGATTTTTTCGTGTAATTCAATGTTCATGTGAAAGTAGTTGTTTCAAAAGAATTATTTTTCCAGTTTGTATCTGAAAGAGACATATGTGCATGATCTGTTCATTTTTGTACCTAATTTGATGTTTTCCACGTCAGGTTGAGGATAGAAAAGCAGAAAAGCAGAAAATCAAAAGTTTTTTTCCTGGAAACTAATCTGTATTTTAAAGTGTCACCTTTTTAGTTTTAAAGAAAAAACTAAATATTCCGCTGTATAGAGTTTATGATACCTCTCAAACATAGTTTGAACATTTTGAAGAAGTGTAATGTCCTAAACATTTCTAAATTTGTTATTCAATTATTCTCATTCTGTTTTGTTCATTTAGAGCCTCAGTAAACAAGGTAATCTGTACCCATTTTATAGCTTCGGTTACCCTGAATTTCCTATTTTTTAAGTGTACTACCATTCTACTAGTGAAGCTCTGTCATTTGATACCCACATTGAAGTTGTTGTAGCAAATATGAAATCCGCCATTTTGTAGCTGTGTCCATCTTGAATTTGTATCTTTTTAAAAGTGTATTACTATTCTACTAGTCAGACCCTATCATTTGATACCCATATCAAGGTAGGTGTGTAAAAATATGTAATCCGCCATTTTCTTGCTGCGGCCATCTTGAATTTGCATCTTTTTCAACGTGTTCTACTATTTCACCATTCAAGCCCTGTCATTTGATACCCATATTGAGGTAGCTGTGAAAAAATGTGTAATCAGTCATTTTATAACTTCGGTTGTCCTGAATTTGCTTCTTTTTCAAAGTGTACTACTATTCTACTAGTGAAGCTCTGTCATTTGATACTCAATTTGAGGTTGTTGTAGAAAAATATGGAATCCGCCATTTTGTAGCTGCGTCCATCTTAAATTTGCATCTATTTCGAAGTGTACCACTATTCTACTAGTCAGGCGCTATCATTTGATACCTACATTAAGGTAGTTGTGGAAAAAAATGTAATCCGCCATTTTGTAGCTACGGCCATCTTGAATTTGCATCTTTTTCAATGTGTATTACTATTTCACTATTCAAGCCCTGTCATTTGATACCCATATTGAGGTAGTTGTGAAAAAATATGTAATCAGGTAGTAGTTTTTTCTGATAGGTGTCAGTCCACTGGCCTGGCCTGAACGAATTGTTCCTGCAGATTATTTGATGATAAAAATAATCTATTAAATTGTATCGTCATCAAAACTAAATGTATGTACCAAATAGCAGATCAATCTGTCAACAGAAACTTCAGTTACTAAATTTGACCCAAACAAACAAATAGGGCAAGCTAAATAAAACCGTTTAATTTAAAACAAGAGTCCAATAAGCAATTCCGTATAATTAAATGCAAAATTTTCAATTTAAAAATATCCTAACGTCTGATTTTCAGTCTTCCATATCCATAAAAACATCTAGACCTTCCAAAGGAACAAATAATCATTACACACCCTCAAGGTCGCAAACTAAAAGTGATATGTACTTAATGAGTTAAATTAAGTGCAAATTCACCATATCATCCTTGCTCTAATCTGAGATGATGCTCTCGAACCTTGCAATATAATTATTTCGTGTAATATCAAGGTTTCACGTTCGATTACATTCGAAAAAAATAACAAATTCTACAAATTATAGTTCACTTAAGAGATATCGGAATTCCGTTAATAAATTTACACCATAGGAACGAATCGATAAATGGGATGAAACGAAGATCGTACGTTGTGGTTCCTTGACTCAAGGTCATTGATAATTCGAGGAAATTCATATGGCAATTCAATTATCGACGGTAAATATAAACATTGGCCTTCATTGAAATATTAAGTTCTAGTGAACTTTTTTTTACTAGAACTACGTTATATGAACATAATATTTTATAAAAGCCACAATAAACCCAATAAAAAATAAAATAAATTGACATTATTAATAATAATAAAACTGTAAATACTATTTTTTATATTTTATCAGATAGTAAACAAATACTGATACCTAACCTCTCAATCAGCTCACTTTTTTTCCTTTTTGCGGACACCCATGACGTTTTAACCACCTTTTTAATTGTTCACAATTATGAGTCTCAACTGAATTATTAACGAGTGAAGCGCCATCAATGGTTTTTTCCAATAATGTATTTGTTTGTAGAGATAATATTCCTTGCCCAGCCATTGTTGATTAAAACAGTACGAATGTTTTGAATTACCGCCATTTCAATATGACAGCTACGCTTGCGCTCGTCTTATGATGAAAAGGCCTATTGATACATTAAACTCGACCATGCAGGTCTTTCTTAACTCTGGTTTGAGTGAGTAAGCATTTGCTGACTTGTTCAAAGGAAGTTGGTTTCCTTTCTGGAAGCAGATTTTGCTTCTACTGCTCAATAATTTGGTGTAGAGCAGATACTTATGATATCCTACTCTTGAAAAGACGATAAGTTGCTTCCTAGCTACATCACCTAGTCTCCTAGGTTGTTAACAAGATCAAGAGTTGAGAACTGAGAAGTTTTTGCTCTCATAAATGTCTCTAGTGAAGCTGAGTGGGATCGGAGTCATACGTCCTCTCGCCACAGATACACACACCTCAAGAGGAGGCCATCATTTGAAAGAACTCTCACGTCCATGAATAACACCTTACCTGGCAGAAGTATTCTATTGCCCTCTGTTGCAGGACTGAGAGACAGAGAACACTTAATGAGGGAGTCAGTATTTTTGAAAATTTATTGGCTTTTGCCTCTGTATAGTTCAGTAGTCTCCAAACTTTGAGTAAGATGTAGGATATTTCCATATTGTTTTTCATCATTTGGAATGGGGTTCAAAGTGGCAGACATTTGCAGAGAACTTAAACAAGTGCAATTCTGTAAAGTGCAAAGTCCTAATGCACATCATGTCAGATTTCTGTGTAATCCAAAAAATTTTTAAAAAGATAATTTTAACAAATTGTCTGTCAACTTCATTCTTTCAGATCTTCCAAAAAGACCCTTACCGAGTTGACGGACAGCGGAGTGTCTGTCGTGTCGGACACAATATCGGCAACTGCACCCATCAAAGACACCCGCGTGATCGCTTGGTTAATGGAGTCCGATAAAAGCGGCCGAGGTTCAAGTCATACTCACAGTGAAATGTCCTTGAAGCACCGAAGCCACAGAACTAGTAGCGCCACTTCTCCCAACGCCAGCAGGAGACGGAAAGGTTTTGGATCGAGATCCAGTTCTTTGGAGAGGGGCAGCAGCAGTGGAACGTTGGGTCCAGCGCAACCATTCATCGCAGATCCTAGCATGCCGCCGTTACCCTCTCCGAACACTGCTATTCAACTAGAGGAAGCTAGAAGGAGATTGATGGAGGATGATGTTAGAACCAGGCCTAAACAAAGGTAAGTAATTGCTTATTTAAGCTTTATTTTCATATGTAAGCTTTACTGAGAAAGATTTGAGAAATATGTATAAATAGCTTATTTTCCAAGACCAACTATACCAAAAAACAGTACAATATTTCATAGTATTTGTGGGATACAAAAATGGTGTGTCATGATATGTGATATTTTTCAAACTAATCAGGGGGTCATATGAAACTACAATGGTTTTATTTGGCTATTGAACAACAGATTATATTCACATTATCTACTAATATTGAAGTTTCTATTTGTTTTAAGAATCCTCAGTAAATATTTCAATGTAATTGAGCGATCAAAGATTTCTTCATGTAATTTTTGTCTTTTGTAAGTCACTGTTTTCTTTGCCTTACCTAGACTTTATATCAGATTTATTTAAAATTCAATAAAATGATCCTCAGGTCCTCTAACCGATATTATCCGGATGTTGCTCAGAGCAGCCAGTCTACTTTGAGAAAATCGATGAGGGGTCCACGGACTGCAATGGCCGGAGCCGAAGATGTTACAACGGTAGTATTCAATTTTTGCGAAGAACAGTTTCCTTACAGAACCAAAATTCCTGGCACTCAGGTCACTTTAAGACAGTTCAAGGAATATCTTCCGAAAAAAGGAAATTACAGGTATGATTTTTTCACGTTCATAATCTCCATCAGTATTGAAAATGAAACTTGGCTTTGTAGGTACTTTTTCAAGACGGTGTGCGAAGAACTTGGTAATCAAGTTATCCAAGAAGAAGTCATCAATGATGCAGAGGTACTTCCTTTATGGGAAGGAAAAATAATGGCTCAGGTGAAGCCAATCGACTGAGTTATTACGTTTTTTTGAACGTAATTTGGAAATCTTATACGAATCTTTTTTTGAAACCTCTTATTTAAGTATGTAAATTTTTATTTCATGCAAAATAATTTATTTTTCTTTGTTGTTGAATGTTTTGTGTGTTTACTGGCGAAGAGAAAAATCGGGAGTTTCGAACGGTTAGGCACAAAAAATGCAACAAGGTGGTAAATAAAAGTTTGATTGTTCATAGAGCACGACTGATTGTTTGTCTTGTTCGTTATTTGATGTATTTTTTAAAGAAAAAACTAAATTTGAGATGCATTCATCCTGCCAGTATGAACTATTTCGGTTATTTTATTGTTAGTCTACCAGTAAAAAGGTCTATTTAGCCACTAATGCCTAACATTGAACATTTTCAAATTTGAACTAATAGGTATACCTAAGAAATTTATTCAGGTGTTTTCAGAAGGAAAGGCTACTTTACGTGTTTGTTCCATATTTGGGGGCGGAAAAATTATTAAGGAGTATGAATAAGTTTTTTGCAGGGTGAAGAAAATATTTTTTGGAAAGCAACTATCTCTTGAATCCTACAGTTCAGGAAGACATTCGAAAAAATGAATACTTCCCCACCTAATACCTCCAAACATCTCCTCAGCTAGTAATATATTTTCATAAATTAGAAACTGAAGAATGAAATTTTTCTTAATTGTAAAATTGTAGGAAAACATTAAAAAATAAAAATTAAAGTTGGAACATGAAAAAATGTATTACAAACAAAAATAATGAATATTCAGTAAATGACGTCTAGTTAAGCTTGATTTTGTTCAGTTTAACAGGAGTATATTCATTTATTTATTGTTTTATTTTGTAAATTCTCGTCTTCATCACTTTCATTTTGAATGTTTTTTTTTTGTTTTACATATCAATTTTTTAACAATTAAAGTTTACTACTTACTATACAGCAAAAAGCATTTATTCTAAAAGAAATATTCAAAATGATTCTCAAACTACATCAACTCTTTACATTCCAAACTAAAATTCACAAAGGAAGTCGCCAGTAACAACTCGCATCCGTTCCTGAACTTTCTCATCACAAAATTCAACAATCCCTTCTCTCACACTGTTTACTGAAAATCAACTCATACCAACCACTATGTCAATGTTAAGTTCTATCATTATCCTGCCCAGTTGAATTCTATTTTAAGTTATCTTATTAACAGATTCATCAGACTCGATGACGACTACAATAGATCCAAGGAACTAGACGTACTCAAATCCGCCATTTGCCAAAACAAATATCCCAAATACGAAAATGCATCCAACTTCAGCAAACCCAAGCAGCTTAATGAACAGATGGACCATCCAAAAAGTTTTTTATTTTTATTAATAAAGTTACTGACAAAGGAAGCCGAATTCTGGACAAGACATAAGGACAGTATTAACAGCCAATAATCAAATTTCCACTTTTCTACAAACAACTAAAGACACGACACCCAATGAGGCATAAGGCATATACAAAGTACCATGTTCCACCTACTCCAGAACTTACATTGGCCAAACCAACAGAATAGTCTCATTGGGGTCTATCTCCATGAGCTTGCTGTTCATAAATCAGATCCAGCCTCCACCCTTTTTCCTGGCCACACAATGAGCTTCAAAAACATCAAAACCTTTGCCATAAAAAAAATCCTCGAGGCCAAAATAATCTGCGAAGCTGTTGAATTTAAAAAAGGTTGCAACTGCCCCAACAAATGTGATGATTCACAAAACTTCTTCATTCGTAGAGATAATTACTATCACGCCATACATCTTACTCACTACTGCTAGTTACACCCCTGTTCCCACTACCATCCCAACCTTCGCACTAACTACCGGTTTGCACTGCACTTTTAGTACTAAACAGACTCTCCTTTGTCGTGGTAATGCTCATATAATCCGATGGAGCTCTCGAAAAGACATGATGATCTAGAAGTTTTGAAAGAGACACAAGTGGATATTACTGGAGTTCTTTCTCAAGACCAAAGCATCATTTTAACACCTCGTCACATGTTTCAATCACCAAGATGATCACTTGGTGATCTTCCTCTTGAAGATGATCACTCGGTGATTACTAAAGTAAATCAAAAAAGGCACAAGTGGAGCTTAGCGTAAGTTGCAGTCAATCCAAAAAATCAGCACCAGCTTGCGTTTTTTTATCACGGGATAATTTACAATAATACTATAGAGTTATTTTGCCTGGACACAATTTTCAAATTGGTTTGAAACAAACTCTGTTTTTATTTTGAAATATTTCTCAGAAAAATATGTAATTTTACACAAATGAAGAGTATATTTAAGATTAACATTTCAAACTAAAAAGAAGAAACTAGATTTTGGTTTCATTCGCTCGCACAAATTAAAATTGTCCGCTCTTCATATTGAGCTAGTGTCATAGTTTGCACAGCTTTCTGAAAAAACTAGAAATAACAGAAGAATGGAAAATAAAACTCGTTAGGAAGAGCCTTGGTCGATAGCCAGTTGAGCAAAACCATGGAGTTTTGAAATTATGATAAAACAGTTAATTCATTTTTATTTCAGTTTGAATATTTGAGAAAACACTATGAAGAGACAAATTTCTTTTGAAAAATTGTATTAGGTAAAAAAATATATTGTCCTGCATTGTGGAAAAAATTATTTTTTGTCTAAAAACCAGTTTTCAATTTCATTTGTTGTGGAAATGATTGCTTAGAAAAAATCTTTTTTGTCTTTCTACTTCTTCGAAAGTATAAATGAAATAGAAAATTGTCAAAAAATAAATATCAACGAAAACTCATGAAGAAAATCTGTAGATTATCTGGTAATCAAGTATTACTTCGTGTGATTCTCACTAAAAATTTTACAAAACGACAATTCTTGTTTCACTATATGATAGCTACTTAAATAAATATTCTTGTTATTCATGATAAATTCCGAAGGCTCAGAACTTATTATAAATAAAGGACACAAGAATTTGGTTCTGGTATTTGTCAAAAATATAGCAATGAGATTCGACTACACTTTTTTACAAAGATATGGTTGGCATCTTTTATTCTATTTCATATCTTATATTGTTTATTGTCCTGAAGACAACTTACATCTCGTAGACAAAGTAGATATTACACTCATAGTGTCATAATGAAAAATATCTTACTCAAAGATTTACATTAGGAAATAATTGAAATGTTCACGTGTTATTGATGAAGATTCAAGCAAAGTGAGCAGCTCATCTATCGAAATAGGTAAGTGATGTTATTCATTGGATAGAGTTTGGTACTCTGTACTTGGAATAAATTTATGTATCTTCAAAGAATTACTGTCTCTTTGATGTTAAATCTCCGAATTTTTACATCCTTTACTTGGTATATTGAGGGCTATATGTGAGTTTTAATAATATTGCGGTTTCATTTCATTGGAATGAACACTAGTTGAAAATATGAAAAAAGTTATTTTGTTGGAAATGCATACATTGTATTCTGTATGCAGAATCAGTACTATCGTGTGTAAAAGATGAACAAAGTATTATGTGATATCAGAAAAAAAAAACAGGCAAATATAATTTCATGGGGTTACAAATATTAACTGATTAAAGATGATTCATGATTTAAATCACGTGTATTTCTCATTAATTTTGTACTTACAATAAAACATTATTTTTTATGGGAGAGCTGTTGTAAAGAGCTGTTTACTTCCAAGTTATAACTAATGGGTGTAAAAAATTCACACACATTTCAATAAAAGAAAAGTAACGATATCATGTTTGTGATAAACATGATATTGATACTAATATTGTTCATTGATAGCTATGTTTTTATGAATATACTGCAGATCTTGACTACAAAAATCCCATAGTGTTTTAGTGGCAAGCTGTCAAAATTTGACATATTTTTTCAATATTATTGTTTCTCATCCTGAAATAAATTACAAATTAATCATATTTTGACAGCATTGTTGATGGTGAGGATCTGACAGGAGGAGTTGTGTTATACAAATGAAATATGGAGATTCAAAAAAAAAAGAATATTGTAGCCTTTCCTTGTAGGAAAAATCTAAAGTTTTTACTTAAACATAAAACATACTGCTAGTTTTGGTTTTGTAAAAAGTAGTGTTAAAATGTTTAAATATAATTTATTTATTGTTATTTTTAAGAAATAGTAATATTTTTTTAATTGTTACAGATTAAAAGCGACGATTTTTGTAATATAGAATTTTGTAATTAGAAGTAGAATATAGGAAGTACTATTAAAAATGCAATAACTTTTGTAAATAAAAATAGTAGGTGCATATATTAAGTGCCTTCAAATGTTCAATTCACTTTTTTTACTCTAACTTCCATAGAGATAGTATGTCTGTTATGAATGCTTCCTTTCTGAGAATTTCAGCAACGAAAAAAATGTTTTGCCTACAACAAATAAATTTGACATCACTTTTATGAACTGTTTTTCATTTACCTTTAGAAAAAATTGGTCTGACAATTAAATCCCTTCATGGTCAATATATAATATGACATCCCCCGATTGATATTCAAATATATTGTGAACATTTTGGGGAATATTTATATTTCTGATGTTCATTTGGATTTTATAACAATAATATATTAAAAATGAAAAGTATCGAGGAGAGATACATAGGTATAAAGAAATAAATATTTCCAAATAAATTTCGAAATCTTAATCTGTTCCAACTACCTACCCACTATGGTGTAGTAAACGTCTGTCGAAAAACAACTACTTCTATGGCTAATACCACGCTGGATATTGAATTATTTCCGACAGACATTTATGCAAAATTCCTCACATAGGCTAGTCTCACAGATGTTGCTTGTTCATCCAGTAGCAGGACCATGCTGAATTTATTCAAGTAGATCAATTGCAGACCGCGGTTTTGAGGTATTACCTCTCGTCAGTACAAGACAGATCCTACCTAGAGAGCGAAGTGTCTGGGACTTGATTAATTTGAACACGGCTCCGCTACATATATGAAACCTTCGTCTGAGAGGCAGATTGTTAACTAGTATCAACTCCATCTCGTCCCAAGCGGGAAGAAACATCCCATATACCAAAACTGTAACAGAAATCAAAAGTGAAAACCATCGAAGAGAGATACATACGTATAAGGAAATATTTCGAAATATTACACATATATCCCAACTTCCTACATAGGAGTTCAATATCCAGCGTGGTATTAGCCGGGGAAGTAGTTGTTTTTTGACAGACGTTTACCACATCCTTCTGTGTAGGTAGTTGGGAGAAATTATTATTTTCAAATATTTATTTCCTTAATAATATATTAGGTTGCTTCAAAGTTTTGTCCATATTTATCAGTCAAACTGTAATATCTCTGTGAATACTCATTCAATTTAATCAAAATAAGCATCATTTGAATCAGTGCACTTTTGCCAATGTGGCACAAGTCAATTAATTCCGTCTTCATAAACATTGTATGCTCGAAATTCGATGAAGTCGACGAAGGTCGTTTCTGGCTGGTCCTGGTAAGCGAGAGGTCTGGGGAGTATGGTGGGTGAGGCAGAACTTCGACGCTCAATTTCTTTAATTTTCGGTCACAGTAACTCTAGCTTTTTTTATTGGTTTTCACCATTGGGATGTGTCTGGGTGGCTCATTGGTGTCCAACCACTGTCCTGAATGTTTCCTGTTATAGAATATCCACTTTTCATCACACGTGACGATCCGATCCAAAAAAAAGGATTGTTTTGGTTGCGCAAAAGCGAAGAACAGACCTCAAAACGTGACATTTTCTGTGAATCGTTCAAATCGTAAAGCACCCATTTTTCGAGCTTTTTGACCTTTCTAATAAGGGATAACGCCCAGTTCTTCCATCATCTCACGCACCGTTTGTAGTGGGTCGGTCTCCACCAGGTTCCTCAAATCCTCGTCCTAGATTACTGTAGGTCGACTAATACAGGGCTCATCTTCGAGGCTAAAGTCTCCGGAACGAAATTGCCAAATATCTAGTTCCAAATATCAATTTTTTGCCTCTTCATGTCTAAAGAGGCAAAAAATTAAAATTTGTAGAAAATGAACAGCATCAATGTATGGAATTCAAAATTTTTTATTGGTCAAGTAGTAACTTGTGTACCACGACAATAAATATTTATTGAGATAGAGAGCTAAAAAACCACATGACATATATCAAAACTTTAAAAACAAGCTAATGTTATTCTCACCCCGATAGTAATTTTGCTGATGTGACAAATGTAAAAGATTTTTTTTCAACACAAGCCGTTTTAAAAAGGTCATTGAAACAAATTTTTATTTGTTTATTTATTAAGTTTATTCAAAGGCAAAATTTACTGACCAATGGGGAAGGTTCCTCAATTTGGGTTATTACAGCAAATGCAAGTCAGAGCAAAATAAAGTTGAGTTCAATTCATAAGTTTATCAAATTCAATTCGAACAGTATTCAAATTGATGTTTCAAATGTTGGATTTTAGTTTTATAAGGGATTTGTTTCTAATTCACATATTGGCAACGGCGCCTTTATCAAGTTGAAATAATTTATACGTACCTAGATATTCTACTTTAAAAAAGGAAAATTATCTTTATAAATCAACAATTAAAGCAAAATATAAATTATAGTTCAATACCACCTCCACGAGCCACATAAACAACAGTTGTTTTGTTATTTATTTATATAGAGGAAGATAGGTTAGGTGCACAAAAGTCATATGTCACCGAATGTCTCTGAACTCGGAACATAAGTAAACAGAATAGTACGCCTCTGAAATATGTCATCTTTGTTTGTTAAATAATTTTCTAAAGAAAAAGGTTCAAATGATAAGTTTAAAATGCGTTGTTTTAGAGCTCTTTAATAAAATCTACTTGATTTTCGTCAGGAGGAACATTGCCCATTGGTGGTCTCCGGATAGGTTTTTTACGTAGTAACTTTTTGAGGTTAAATTGTTAGTTAGCCCTTAATTAAAATTGTGTAGACTTTCTGTTGACCTTCTGTATTTATTTTTCAGATTGTGGAAGTTTAGAAATCCAAAAATCATCAAGAAACACCAACTCCTCTACAACAAAATGTCTTAAAGAATGATTGCATTATTGTTTTTCATGATTTTTTCACATATCGATTTACAAACTTCTCAAAAGTAATCTGATCAAGATAAAGTGGAAAATTCACTGAAAATTTTCAATAGCTATTTTTTATATTATACATGTCTGGATTCACCCGTTCATGGTTATTAGGAAGTCGATGTTTCGAGATTATTTCAAATGGCATTATCAAAACGCCTTACTTCTACTTTGAAGGGAGTAACTAACCTATATCGGTGTAGTAATGTGTCACGGTAATGCTATATTTGATTTGAGATAAATGTATAAATATACCTCGAGTTTCATCAAAAAGGATGGCCCAAATGAGACAAAATTTTATGAAATAACATTTATCGACTAATAAAATTATTTTTGTTGATATTTATTCAGAATTTACTACATACATACGAATATCAGCAATGAATGAAGCCAATCGACTGTCAAATTTTCAATGACGTCTCAAACACACATTTGTAAATGATGTCGACTAATGGTAGATATTTTTACGTGATTTTCATTGAGGTTAGGAATCGGAGAAGAAGCGGAAAAGTGACATAACAATAACCTTAAAAAAATATTTTTGGAATATTTAAATTTGAAAAAAATTTTAAAAAATAATGAGGCATCCCAGTTTCATAGCAAGAACGGTTTTCGTTCATAACAATGATGTGGAAAGTGCCTGTAGAATTTTGAACAGAATATTGGGAAGAGAAGATATTTTAGATCAGTTTCGACGAACGCGGTACTATGAAAAACCTTTTCAGGTAAACACAAATTTTCAGTTTTATAAATCATGTGCAACTGTTGATAATTTCAGTTCAGAAGACGGATCAATTTTGAAAAATGCAAATCCATTTACAATGAAGATATGGACAGAAAAATTCAGTTTGTCCTAAGAAAGAACAGAACGGATCCATTCCCTGGGTGTTCTTAGTTAAATAGTTGTCTGTAGTTATACATTTTCATCAAAGTGAACTATAATATATGAATATATTCATCAATATTAACTATTTTATTTCGAAGTCATATCAGTGAATTAATAAATCAGTCAATGACAGATTATTACATTGTATATGATGTTTGAGTTGTTTTTTCCACCAATCAGCTGCTTTCCTGTATGTCAGAAACTTGTAGTGAGGGAATTAGAGATAATTTATAAAAAATATTGTGATATGCACTTCAATTTACGTCATCTGCAAATGTAATATCTCGGAAAATATTCTAATGACTTTTAAATATTATTACAGTAAGAAACATGGGGAGACACATTCAATTCATCGAATATACATGGGAAATACAATAACTTCTATACCACCTTCAAATATCACTACAAAATCGCTTTCACTTGGCAAAAATTCTATTTGAGTGAAAATAAAAATCATGGTACTCCGCCGAATTGAAAGAGCTTCATAATGTGAGATGTCAAAAATTGTAAATAGTACGTCTAACAATATAGTACATGCAAGGTACAAGAAACAACTTATTTCAAACAACAGAATAATATCGAACCAAAGTGAAATTTGTAATGCCCTAAGTGACTTTCATGGACATACCTTGTCCAAAACCACAAGTTGATGAATTGAAACGATCTCATTATTAAGAACACAGCTTATTTCTTTGTCCTGCCACCAGTCAAGATATTGAAGAATATATTAATGAAGACAACTAAGAAGTTTGCTTCTGGAATAGATGATATATGTGGGAAAGCTGTGTGTCATGTTGATGAAATAATAAGTTTGCTATTGGCTCATATAATAAATGAATCATTCATTTTGGGGCGGTACTATCGGTTCCTAAGGTTTCCAAATTGATACCAATTTTCAAAAATAAGGGACCAAAAGATGATGTTACAAAATACCTTAATGTTTGCCTGTAGAGTCAAATAGCAAAAAAAATCATAGCATGTCAACAAATTCTTATATCACCACCTCATATTATTTAGTTGTCAAAACAGTTTCAGACAAAACAAATCAACTGCAATAGAAGATTTTTGTAGAGACATATGACTAACACAAATGCAATCCCATTGCACATTACTTTGACCTGACTAGAGCATTTGATACAGTTGACTATAATCTTTTATTGTACAAGTTGTATCGGATTGGTGTGCGAGGAGTCACAAATGAATGGGTTGCATCTTTTTTCAGAGAAAGGCAACAAATTGTAGTATTAGGTGAAAATAGATCAACATAAAAATTGTAAATACTGGCCTCCCTCAAGGCTCAATCTTGGGACTTGTTCTCTTTATAATTTTTATCAATAATATGGTGTAGTCATGTCCCAATGTTTGAAAAATTGTTATTTATGCTGATGATACTAATATTCTCATATCAGATAATAAATTAAAAAATGCTGTTACCAGGGCAAGCATTTGTGGCAGTGATTTAAATGATGTTCGTTCAGTGGACTATTAGTTAACGTATCAAAAACATTATTTATGGCAACAAAAAATATAAATCGTGATATGATTTTTTTTATTGAGTGAATCATAAATCAGTAGAAGAGGTAAATTTCATTAAATTTCTGGCTGTCAAAATAGATCAGAAAATGACATGGGAACCTCATATTGATGATTTGACTAATAGATTGAGTACAATTTGTTTCATTATCATACAACTCAAGGGCACAATATCGTTAGACACACTTAAATTAGCTTACTTTGCACGTGTATAATCTGCATTGAGCTACGTATTGATTTTTTGGGGAAATTCAGTTCAAATAATTGTAGTCTTCATCATCCAAAAGAACATAATCAGATGTATGGCTAGTGTAGTTCGTGGAACCAAACTCTCAATTCTAACAGTTCCTTCACTTTACATACTTTTGATTAACATCAATGCCAACAAAAGAAAAAAAAATTACCTGAAAAATATGTGATCTACACAAATACAGTACGAGAAGTAGTGAGAGCATCCATCAGCCATATTCAAGATTGAACATTGGTCAGGACACTCACTTATACCAAGGAATCAGGTGGCATAACCAACTTATGAATATATAAATCTAAAGAAATGAACTTTAAATGTTCAAAACAGTCTCGGATACAGCTACACTGTAGGTTAAATGGACTGACGCCTATCAGAAAAGAACTACTCCACTGGCTAATACCACGAACGGCGTTGGATTATATCCGACAGGTGTCAGTGCAGGAATTTTCACAGAAAATGTCCTGCATATGCAATTGGCAATACAACTGAAAGAGTCAACCTTCAATTTTGGAATGGGCACACTTGCAGATCGGTTTCGGGCTCCTTAGCCACTCGTCAGTGCAAGATAGTGACCATCATCGACCTCAAGTCAATGATATTGTCAAATATAGAAAATAATCATGAAATAATTCTGATTCATTTAATTAAATACATGAATTGAAAGATGTTCCAACCTCACTTCAATATTTTAACACAGTATTCAGAATTCCATCTTTTAATATTTCAAGTTCATAGACATAGAAATTGATCTGATCACAGGATATAGAATATAAAACAATCTCCAAATACGCAAACTTGGCACAGATTCCATGCTGAGCATTTTACCTTAGTACAGTGACCGGATCAAAGTTGCAATGTCAGCATATAAATCTTCATAAATATTGAGGGAGGTCAAGATCATGAACAGAGAGTATTTAGATTTTCATTTAAGTATTTATTGATCAACAAAAATGCAGCACATCTCCTTCTCTTCGAACCTGCTGGGTGGCAGTATAATGTAAGTTTTTGGTGTTTTAATGTATTTTTTTTATTAACATTTGAGTGTGTGAAACAGCAAATAAAATTCTGTTTGTTTATAGCCAAGCGAGTACTGAGTTGCGACAATATTTTCCGATTCCGAAAAGGGAGCCAGAAAATCAGCTACCAAGCCCAAGGAAGGCAAAGGCGCGTAAAGGTGGGTTACAAATTAAGGCAGCAGACGCGCCTGTTGATAAAAAAAAACATTTTTCAAATGAAGAAATACATGTAAAGTGAGTTCGAATTATATCAAGAAGGTTACATACAGCGCCATCTGCCCGCGAATAGATCTAACAATAATGTCGATATATCAAGGAGGTTACATATAGCGCCATCTGCCCGCGAATACATCTAGCAATAATGTCGATATATCAGGGAGGTTACATACAGCGCCATCTGCCCGCAAATAGATCAAGCAATAATATCGATATATCAAGGAGGTTACGTACAGCGCCATCTGCCCGCGAATGGATCAAGAAGTGATGTCGATATATCAAGGAGGTTACGTACAGCGCCATCCGCCCGCGAATGGATTAAGCAATAATGTCTATATATCAAGGAGATTACGTACAGCGCCATCTGCTAGCGAATAGATCAAGCAATGATGCCGATATATCACGGAGGTTGCGTAGAGCACCATCTGCCCGCGAATATATCAAGCAATAATATCGATATATCAAGGAGGTTACGTACAGCGCCATCTTTCCGCGAATGGATCAAGCAGTGATGTCGATATATCAAGGAGGTTACGTACAGCGCCATCCGCCCGCGAATGGATTAAGTAATAATGTCTATATATCAAGGAGATTACGTACAGCGCCATCTACTCGCGAATAGATCAAGCAATGATGCCGATATATCACGGAGGTTGCGTAGAGCACCATCTGCCCGCGAATATAACAAGCAATAATA